>PVHX01017977.1:0-38415 GCA_004024805.1 Geosciurus inauris
TTGCTGACTGGGTTTGCTCTCTTATATCATTCTTTAAGTCACCAACCATTTTAATTATGTACATCCTGAATTCCTGTTCTGTCATTCCTCCTGCTGTACAGCCCATGGATTCTAGTAGTGTAGTATCTTGGTTTGTTTGAGTCACTTTCTTCCCTTGTTTTCTCATGATGTTTGTGTGTCTTTCCTTCTAGCTCTGCTGCTCCAAGGTGTTACAGTTTTAACTCCTATATGGTTGTGGTTTCCTGGCAGGGTTTCGTTACCTCTTCTCCAGTAGGTGGCATTGTCCGTTGTTTGCTGGACTTTCCCGGCTGGTATCCTTGGTACTGGTCCCAGGCCAAGGTGAAACTCTGGGCTGCTGGTGGAGTCGCTGTTCCACCGTGGCCAAAGTTTGCTCCCAGGTGTTCACCTGCGCCCCCTGGTGTGTGGGAAGTTCTGCTGTGTTAGAAGGTGATCCACAAAGAACAATAGCTAGGGTTCCACTCAGGAGACGCTCAGTCCACAGTAGCAACTGCTAACGGTCTCTCACGGTTGGGTGGGCGCTGGGGCCAGGTACCCAGGGTGGAAGCAGGCCCAGCGCACCCGGGGTAAACTCCGGGCTCGAGCCCTGGGCCGGATCCCCCACCACAACTGCACTCCACCGATTAGCGCCAAAGTCACGCCACTGCAGCTACCGCTGCCTCCCGGTGGCCCTGGGCTCACACTCGCAAGCGAGACTCTTGCGTGGGGCGGAGAGCTGCAGAGAGCTGCCAAGAAACTGGTTGGAAAATGGCACCCCGCTACTTCCAGTCTCAGTCTCGGTGAGCCTGAGCCCTGGGCCGAGGTCCCCGGCTGCAACTGCTTTCTGCCGGCCAGCTCTGAAGTCACGCCTCCCGGCTACCGCTGTCTCCCGGTGGCCCTGCGCTCACACACGGGAGCAAGGCTCTTGCGTGGGGTGGTGAGCCGCAGAGAGCTGCCAAGAAACTGGTTGGAGAATGGCACCCCACTACTTCCAGCCTTGGTCCCTGAGAGCCTAGTGCAGAGTGGACTGTCTAGGCCGCCATCTTGGAACCGCCCCTTAATATGTTTTTGTATGCCATTTGCCAGGATTTTATTAAGAATTTTTGTATCTATGATCATCAGGGATATTGGTCTGAAGTTTTCTTTTCTTGATGTGTCTTTGTCTGTTTTTGGTATCAGGATGGTAATAGTTTCATAGAATGACTTTGGAAGGGTTTCCCTACTTTTCTATTTTGTGTAATAAATTGAGGAAGATTAATGTTAGTTCTTCTTCAAAGGTCTGGCAGAACTCGGCTGATAATCCATCTGGTCCTGGACTCTCCTTTGTTGGTAAAAAAATTTTTTTTAAGTTAACTTAGCTCACAGTTTTGGAGGCCGAGATTCCAAGATCGACTGGCTCCATCAGTTTGACCTCTGGTGAGGACCTCAGGGTGAATGGTTTTACAACATTGAAGTGTGGGCAGGAAGGAGTGAGCCCATGGTGAGATAGCAAGCCAGTGACTGGGGAGGTGCCCTTTTTAGTTCATTTTTAGGAACTAACTCACTCCATGAGATAGGCATTAGTCTTCTGAAAGCAGTACACCCAAAGACCTAACCACCTTCCACTAGGCCTCACCTCTTGAAAGGTTCTACTGCCTCCTAACATCACCATGTTAAGGACTAAGCTTCCCATTCATGAACCCTCGGGGGACACACTCAAACCACATCAATAATAATACTTTAAAAATACACAACCATAATACTATTATCTAACTTTTAAAATTTGATGATAATTTTTACATAAGCACTGTTGAATTATCTCATAGATCTCTTCATTTTAATCATTTGTTTGCTCGAATCAATATCCATAAGATATTGAGTTTGGTTAATGTACCTCTTATATCTCTTTATATCTTTAAATTATCCTTCCTTGGTATCTTCAATTTCAATTTCATTACTTGAAATTTATCTGTTTATATTTTCTGTATCTCCCTGATTCAATTTGAGTAGGTCATATATCTGTAGAAATTGTTGATGTTTTCAAGATTTTCTAATTTATTGGAGTATAAATTTTCAAAATCATTTCTGATTTTCCTCTGTATTTCAATAGTGTCTATGGTGATATTTCCTTTTTTATCACAAATATTAATCTTTTGAGGTTTTTCCCTTTGTCTTCTGCTTAGATTAGCTCAGTATTTATCAATTTTGTTTATCTTTTCAAAAAAACAACTTTTTGTTTTGTTGATTTTTTTGAATTTTTATTGTAATTTCATTGATTTCAGCTCTGATTTTGATTATTTTCTGTATTCTACTGCTTTTTATGTCAATTTGTTCTTCTTTCTCTAGGGCCTTGAGATGTAATGTTAGATTATTTGGTGTCTTTCTATTCTTTTAATGAATGAGCTCAATACAATGAACTCTCCTCATAGAATTGCCTTCATAGTGTCCCAGAGATTTTGATATGATGTATTGCTATTCTCATTTACCTCTACATTTTTTATTTTACCCCTGATTGCTTCTGCTACCAATTAGTAATTCAATAGCATATTATTTAGTCTCCAGCTGTAAGAGTAGCTTCTATTTTTTATCTTATCATTGATTTCTAATTTTATTCTATTATGATCTGATATAATTCAGGGTATTATCTCTATTTGTTTTTATTTGCTAACAGTTGCTTTGTAGCCTAAGATATGGTCTATTTTGGAAAATGATCCATTTTCTGCTGAGAAGAAAGTATATTCAATTATTGATAGATAGCATATTCTACATATCTTTTAATTCTAAATTACTAGTTGTATTTTTTAATTCTATACTTTATTTAGTTTTTGTTTGGAAGAATAGAAACCTCTACTCATTTAGCTGATCCATGTGAACATATTTTTCTCCATCCTTTCACCTTCAGTCTTTGTATGACTTTGCCTATGAGATGAGTCTCTTGGAGGCAGCATGTTTTTGGGTCTTGTTTTTTAATCCAATTTGCCAGCCTATGTCTTTTGATTGATGACTTTAGACCATTCACATGATTATTGACAGATTATTTTATTCCCTGTCATTTTAATTTATTTCTAGTTTTTAATTTGAATTAGTTTCCCCTTTGATTGACTATTCTAGTGTATTTCCTCCCTTTGTTGGTTTTCAGTTTTATGTTTCATTTCTTCTTCATGAAATATTTTAGTGAGTATATTTTGTAGAGTAGACTTTCTAGTTGTGAATTCTTTTAACTTTTGTTTATTGTAAACAGTTTTTTTTTCATCTTCAATTCTGAAGCATAATTTTTCTTGATATAGTATTCATGATTGGCATCCATTTCCTTTCAGAACATGGTTTATATCATTCCAAGACCTCCTAGCTTTGAGGGTCTGGGTTGAGAAATCAGCTGAAACAGGATTGGTTTACTTCTAAATATGCCCTGTCATTTTTCTTTAGTAGCCTTTAAAATTCTATCCTTAATCTGTATATTAGGTATTTTCATAATAATTTGCCTTAGTGTGGTTCTATTGTAATTTTGTATATTTTGAGTCCTCTATGCCTCTTTTACTTAATTTCCATTTTATTCTTAAGGTTTGGGAAATTTTCTGAAATTATTTCTTTGAAAAGATTGTGCATTCCTTAGTTTGTATTTCAGAGCCACCTTCTATCCCAATAAATCTTAAATGTGTTAAATGTGGTATTTTTATGTTATCTCATATTTCTTGAATATTCTGTTCATGGTCTCTTTTTTTTTTTGGTACCAGGGATTGAACTCAGGAGTACTCAACCACTGAGCCACATCCCCAACCATATTTTTTGTGTTTTATGTAGAGACAGGGTCTCACTGAGTTGCTTAGCACCTCTCCATTGCTGAGGCTGGCTTTGAGCTCATGATTCTCCTGTCTCAGCCTCCCAAAGTGCTGAGATTACAAGTGTGAGCCACCATGCCCAGCTTGTTCATGGTCTCTTAACATTTGTTCTCCGAGGTCAACTTTATTTTCAAGATAATATATTCTGTCTTCATTGCCTGAAACTCCTCTTCCATGTGGTCTAGTCTTTGGTGATGCTTTCCATTGAATTTTTTAATTTTGTTTATTGATTCCTTTATTTTGAGGATTTCTGATTGTTTCTTTTTCAGAATCTCTATTTCCTTATTGAAATGATCTTTCACTTCTTGTATTTTTCTCTGATTTCACTCCTGACATTGTGTTTCACATCATAGTTCAGTTTAACTATGAACATTCTAAACTCCTTCTCTGACATTTCCTCCACTGTGGTGTGAATGGATTATGTTACTGTGGTATGTTTCTGTTATTGGTTTGTTTGGGATGGATTGTTCCCTTGTTTTTTTTTTTTATATTGTTTGTGTGTCTGCCCAACTATCAGAATCAATCTAAGGTGGCAGAGTTTCTTCCCTATGAACTTATAGGATCCCTGAAAGTTTCTAGTATCTCATGGTTTAGTGGGCTGACAAATAATAACCACAACCAATGCAAACAATATACAACTTAAAGCAAAATGCCTAGCTTTTACAATGACATCTACAATGTTAATTGACACAATAAACAAAAATGGTATGATTAGCAATTGTCAAAAGTAAAAACAGTAAGTTTGAAAGAGAGTTTGCAATTTCAAAAGGTGAATAGGGAGAATGCAGAAGAGATGTAGGATGTGATGGTTATGAGGGATGAGGACAGAAAACAAGTAAAAAATTAAAGGAACAGTGAAAGAGGACAGTATAACTTGGCTGTTCACACAAGAAAAGAGAATCAAGACACACAGACAAGTGAAAAGTAGTACAAAACAAAACCAAAATATAGTAATCAAAACCCTAGCCCTCAAAAGTCAGAGTCCTGAAAAATAACTACCTTCAAAAATGCTAGAAATGAGAAAAGAGAGACAAGTATGTATATGTATAAATGTCCATGAGCCATTGAGCACACCACAAACAATCAAAGAAAGAGAACTAAAAAGAAAAAAAAAAGGTTCTTGATGTACAATTAAGGAATTGTTTCCATTATGGAGATCAAAACTTTTGTTCCCAAATGTCTTTCTTTCTGTTTATTCTTGAGTTATGTATTTTTGCACAAGATTAATGGCCACAAGCTATCAAATCCATTCTCTTTTTGTGTTGCTACTCAAGTTTCCAGTTGGGGTTCAAAACTTCTCAGCTTCCCTTCTTGGAAGCATGAGGTAGAGTGTGTTGAAGAGTGTTGTCTGCCCCACTCTCAGGGTAGGGTTGCTGTAGAGTTCTGTGAGGGGCATTCCCATAGGCAGAGCACCTGAAGGCAGGATTTAAGTCTAATTAGTCACGAGGTATTTTGTTGAATGGTGATTGGTCTAACGATTTTACATCAATGAGCCTCCAAGGCCCAGCAGCTGCAAATCCACTTTGGGAGACTGAACACCTGGAGTCTCCCCTAGATTCCACTCATGCTGCAGAGATGCCAATCCTTCATCCCCTTCACCACCTGTGAACTCTACCCTTCTAGGCCTTCTGAGCTCAGTTCCCAACTGAATAGTCATGCCTACCCTAGCTGGTCCTGCAGGTTGCCAGATTCAAATGGTGGGGAGGAACCAGGCTCTCTTGAGTCTCTATGACCTATATTACTGTGAATGAAACAATCTCCACACTTGATTTTCCCCTGGTCTCCTAGGCATACTCTGAGTTGTGTATTGGATATCTACAGGTCTGTTTTTTGGACCCTGCTTGGATTTCCCAGGTCTCAGCTCCTGGGCTTGCCTCCGTAAGTTGCCAGCTGAGTGGCAGAATGATGGCTCCTGTCTCAGCAGATGTGAGGTATTTTTTTCCTATGAGGATATAGTGTAACACACCTTCTGGATCATTCTTAGAATGTCCTTGATTTCTGATTTCTCTGTACCAAGACATACCACAATGACACCTGAAATGTGAGTTTCCTTAGTGTCTTTCTCTCCACTTTGCTTGTATTTGTTTGTGGTGATTCAGCTCTAGGAGCAGCCACTGCCAGCAATGTTTTTTGTTTTGTGTTGTGTTGTGTTTGTTTGTTTTTACCATGGATTGAACTCAGGGGCACTTAAGAACTGAGCCACATCCCCAGCCCTTCTTTGTATTTTATTTAGAAACAGGATTTCATTGAGTTGCTTAAGGCCTCACCAAGTTGCTGAGACTGGATTTGAACTCATTATGCTCCTGCCTCAGCCTCCCCTTAGACACTGGGATAACAGGCATGCACCACTGTGCCTGGCCAGCCATGGGCTTTCTTCTTTATTTTATTATATCCAACTTTCTGAGTTCCCAAGCTGTTCTATAAATTCCTGTATTAAATCCCAATAAAATCTCCCTTTCACTCACCTCACTGAGAAGCTCTTTATAAGCTTTCTTGGTCTCATGCCACTAAGCAGCTTGGAAAGCAGCCTCCTCTATCCCACCACCTTCTGAGAACAACAAATTCAATTTTTCAAATACCATCTAGTGCTTTATATTTCATCTTACTACAATTATATTAAGAACACATCATTTGTTCTTTCCTCAATACACTCAATACACCTCTTATTTGCACCAGGGCATGGAAAAAAATTATCATTCTGTATATGTGCCAGGACATGAATGACAGGGGGTAGTAGTGCTCTTAGTTAGAGTAGCCTTAAGTCAAGCTAATCTGATCAGACAACTCCTTTGTATAATGGATCACGGGACTCTCAGAATGAGATCAAAATAAACAAAAGGGACTCCAGCCCTGGGTTGTGTGTCTGCCCAGGCAACAACTCTTTTTCAGCTTGGCCACTCCTCCTCTCACTCTCAGCATTTATCTTAACTTCTTTTCATTTCCTGAAAAGCACCATACTCTCTTAAGTCAACTGGACCTTGTGTGCTGATCTCTCTTTTTGAATGAGAATGGCTCACTCCACCAGGTCCATGCTTGGTTCATTTCACTTCATTCTGTAGTTTTCTGAGCAAGAATAGCTTCTTCAAGTAGCTTTTCCTGTAGCTGTCCCCTTCCCAGTTCCATTCAGGGCTCTTAATTATCAAGTGGCATGTATACTTATGTTTTTCCAATATATCCCCAATACCTAAAATAGTATTTGGCATTTGACAAAACTTGACAAAGAAATTTTGAAAAATAGAGTAGGGGTTAAGTTTTGGCAAGACCTTGATTGGGCTATATTGCCCTGATTCTGGTAAGCTGATGCTCCCTCTGCATGGCTGTACCAAGGGCCCAAAGGGTTCATTATGAAAAACTTTCCATGATAAACAGGCAGCTTTATTTTGCTCAACTTTGAAAATGTAAAATGCAAGGAAGGACTTTTCATGCATGTTATAGTTTGCAAGTGAGGCGTCCCCAAAAAGCTTACGTGAGACAATGCAAGAAGGTTCAGAGGAGAAATGAATGGGTTGTGAGAGTCTTAACCCGATCAGTATTTAATCCCTTGATGGGATTAAGTGGTAACTGGAGGCAGGTGGGGAATGGATGGAGGAGGTGGGGCATTGGGGGCATGGCTTTGGAATATATATTTGTATCTGGCAAATGGAGACCTCTCTCTGCCTTCTGATCATCATGTGAGCTGCTTCCCTATACCACACTCTCCAGCCATGATATTCGGCCTCACCTGTGAGCCCTTAAATAAACTTCTTTTCCCTAAAATTGTTCTGGTCAGATCTTTTAGTCATAGCAGCGAAAAAGCTGACTAAAACAATGTAATAACAATCAATGATTATTAATCATTTTTAATATGACAAAACTTTCATTTTTGTGTAATGGCTTCTGTTCTTTGTTAAATATGTTCACATTTTCCATAGAGTGCACAGATTTTTTTTTCAGAAAAAATATTACATTCATTTTCTTAACCATTACATAGCTTTACAGGTATCACGTTGTATAACTACAATCAGGTCTGCTGAAATACTTAGTGAAGGCTTATCATGAGCCAAGTACCATGGAAGCAATGAGAAAACAATGACTTATTCATGTATATGAAAAAAGTTGAGCAAAAAAAAAAAATGAGGTAACATGGTAAAGGATGTGGGGTCTAGAAAATCTGTGGATCCCACCAATATGCAATGTGAATTGTGCAGTCATAATTAATTGTAAATATATGTACATAACTGCACTTCAGCTACAGAAAGTATCAAATTCTCTAGCATAGAGAAGATATATGGGAGAAGGTACTTGAGAAGCTGAGGCAGAAGGATTGAAAGTTCAAGGCCAGCCTGCAACTTAGCAAGACTTTCTCAAATAAGATTTTTAAAATTGAGATTTGGATGTAGCTCAGCAGTAGAGCCCTTGCCTAGATCCTGGGCTAAATTCCCAGTACTCCAAACAAAAGAAAAATAAAGAGATAATACCTATCTTATCCATAGAGTCTTCTCCACTCAGAGTCACTTACACACATTTTGAATCATTTTCTACAGATTATTTACCATGGGAATACTGAGTTGGTCAGTCTCTTAGCATCAACAATGCCTTAGTAATGTGAATGTCTCTTACAGTTTGCAGTATTGTCAGCACTGAGTGCTTTCTCTCTCTCTCTCTCTAAATATATATATATTTGGTATCAGTGATTGATCAAACCCAAGGGCACTTAACCACTAAGCCACATCCCTAGCCCTTTTTATATTTTACTTAGAGAAAGAATCTTGCCAAGTTGCTCAGGTCCTCACTAAGTTGCTGAGGCTGGCTTTAAATTCATGATTCTCTTCCCTCAGCCTCCCAAGCCACTGGATTGACAGCCAGGCACCACCACACCTGGCTGAGTGCTATATTTTTAACAATATTTTCAAGATGTAATTGTTGAAAACTTCTCTATTCAGTAAAATTATCAAGTCTTTTTAAACGATAAATAACCAAATTGTCTTTAAATTACTAAACATGCATACTGGAATGCACTGCATAATAAACTTTTGATTAAGAATCCCATAAGATCATAATGGAGCTGAGAAGTTCTATCACCTAGGAATGTTGTGACAATCATAATGTTGTTCTGCCATGCATTACTCAGGTTTTTGTAGTGATGCTGGTATAAACAAATCTACTACAACACCAGCTATAGAAAAGTGTTTTTGTGTATTTACTACAATATGGTTATCATTATTTTAAACTGTACTCCTAGCTATAAGAAAAAAGTTTACTTTAAAACAATATGCTGTTAGACACTGATTGGGTTAAGACTCTCACAACCCATTCATTTCTCCTCTGAACCTTCTTGGATTGTCTCACATGTGAGCTTTTTGGGGATGCCTCACTTGCAAACTATAACATGCATGAAAAGTCCTTCATTGCATTTTACATTTTCAAAGTTGAGCAAAATAAAGCAGCCTGTTTATCATGGAAAGTTTTTCATAATGAACCCTTTGGACCCTTGGTACGGCCATGCAGAGGGAGCATCAGCTTACCAGAATCAGGGCAATATAGCCCAACCAAGGTCTTGCCAAAACTTAACCCCTAGTCTATTTTTCAAAATTTCTTTGTCAAACAGTCCCTCAATCTCCTGTTTACCACATTCCTTGATTGCATCATTTTCTTTTGTGCTTACTTTGATCTCCAGTTTGTTCAAGTACAACACTGGTGTTCAAACACCAAATTGCCTAACAATGCATTTCTCAGAATGCATCTCTATCTTTAAAAGATACATGATGTACTTGAATTCCTAATCTTCAAATCATTTAAAAGCTCACTTCCAGTGAAAAATGAAAGGAAATAGTTTTCACCTTTGTAGTTAGGAAAAGATCTGCTTTTAAAAAATAAAATGCATGTAGCATGCATTTTTAAGACATTTCCAGTGAAGAACATTTTAACTTCATTACGTTGTTTGAAAGAAGTTTGCACATGATGGCAATCAGGGCACGTGAGGCTGAGAATCGAAAGGGTAGTTAGATTGGGTGGCATTTGTCACTGTTGTGGTGGCTTAGATCTAGTGGACATCAAACCTTAATAGTGATGATGATCATTGAACGTTATTCTCTTCAACTTCATTCATTCATTTGCCATACACATAGGTTCTAACTGGGAACACAGAATTTGAGTCCCAAACATCAACATGACATGACCTGCACATAATGAGCTCACTAAGATAAGGAGCAAAATTATATGAACATGTAATAAATGCTATGCCAGCATCATATAAAAAGTGTCAGAAAACCACAAAGGAGAGAGCAACTAACTGCTTGTAGAGGGGTGGTATTAGTTTTCTCCTATTGATGTAACAAATTAACATGGACAAAAAGATTGATTATATTGTTTCCTTATATTATCAAGCATGCATACTTGAGTTTCATATCTCAAACCACTTGACCTTTCTATGCAACTTGTAGTTTATACCTTGTAAATGAGAAAAGGAAAACAATAGATTCTCTCCATTTAAATACAGGAAAGAAGCAACTGCCTCCCTCTCGTTTTCCACAAAGCAAGAGAGAATAGGAATGGAAATGATCTTGGGTTCTGACTTCAAACTTTGGAATATCTATAAAATGTCCTCAGAAGCCAGATAGGATGAAAGAATGAACTATTAAAGGAATGACCTCAACAATATGACCAACTAGAAACAGGCACTCTTCTTCTGCTCCAACTCTCCACACATAAAGAATTAAAAACTACATTTCAACTATAAAAACTAAATGAGATCTACAGAGTTTGGATCCCTGTAGGAAAAATGCGAGTTAAATGACCCCAACAGCTACATCACCACCACAGAGACCTATAATGTTCACTGCTGGAGACTCATGTAGGGCAACAGGCCCTGAGCTAAACTGAAGGTCCTCTCCAGAGTCCACACACTGAGCTAACCCCAAAGCTGCCCCATGGCCTGTGCTAATGTACTATACTATCGTGGCATAGGAGTCATTGCTGAAATATGTCCTTCACCAGGGGCAGATGGACATTCCATCCAACCATACATCCCTGTGGCTTTGCTGTCACTCCAGTATGCCTTTCTGATAGCATGTAATTCCTAAGCCAAACTACTCTGCCCTACTGCTAGGGTCAAACTACTGCAAAGCAGCTCTAATCCTCTAAGTCTAGCTGCTGGGACACCTTCTCCTTAGGGCCAAGGTGAAGTGCACCATGTCCCTCTAGGGACTTCAGGATTCCCATCAACCAGAGCAGTTGCATTTTCCAGCTCCAAAGGATGATATGGCACCTTCCCCTAGGGATATGGAGCCTCCACCCACCAAAGCAAAACTGGCACCTTGCATCCTAGGGAATCAGAGGTTTGGCCCAGCTGGGCCATCCTGCCCTCCAGGATAAATAGCCATATAGTGCATTGATTATCCAGAATAGAATTAGTTCCCCACAATTTGAGCTGCTGAAAAGCCCTGCCTGTCCAGTAAGTGGAGTTATTCTTATGTCACTCCATGCCCCCTGGGGCCCAGTCTACAGTGGTGCCTTGCCATTTCTGAGAACTTGTTACTGCTACATCCAGACTCACAGAGGCTGGGCTACTTCCATGTTCCACCATCCCAAGGTCTAAAGCCTCCACTGACTATACCTCATCCTCTGGTACCTGAGTGTCCACCTGTTGGCTCCAGGTCCCAAACTGTATCTGTGCATACTTCTTTGGGTTCAGGCCTCCAGAATACCCTCTTTTCCTCTAGCTGTGATAGGACTTTGCCTTGCTCATCAGAGACAGAACCCCTGCATCCCAGCCTCTGTGGCCCAAGTTGTTGAAGTATGCCTCAGAGCAGAGCAACAGACTTTGACTTAGTGTGAGAATTGAACACACTCATATTTTGGAAAATGAATCTATGTATCAAATTCCAGATGCCATAGTAGTTGCATAAGACCCCGAACCCAAGGACATGGCTCCACTAATTCTCCAAGTGCCTGAACTCTATCCTGTTTATTGGCTGCCTCATACCCCAAAACAAGAGAGAAGTCACTTAGCTATGACTCCCCACTATGGGGAAGATTAAAAAGGAGGATTCCTAAAGCTCTTTCCTTCATAATTTATTCAGCCACCATCATTGCCACAAACTGCTGTAGTCTAGATCACTGAAATGCTCACAGTCATCACTGACATCATAACTGAAGAAGCTGCTTGGAGACTATACTGCTGAGTCCACTTGAAACCAGAACTGTTCAGTCAACACCCTCGAGCCCACCTGAATCTGAATATCTCCTGTGAAAGCCACTCTCAGAAGTCTTGACAAGATGACCACATACCAGATGCCCAGACTTCAATGCAGGACCACAGGAAGTGAGAAAAAAAAAAAAAAACAAGAAACATCACATCACCATGGAAACACAAAAATTCATCAGGAATTGAGTAAAAAAAAAAAATGGACATTTATAAATTTCCTGGAAATTGTATCAAAATTTAATGAAATAATTTCTGGAAACTTCCCAAATCTTACAAAAACTCAGAAATACACTGGAGAATACAAATGATTGTTTCATGAAATAAGGAAAAATTTATCATTCAAATGAGAAATTTGGCATAAATATATATCATAAAAATGAACTCAATGAAAATTTTGGAGCTGAAGACTGGATCTATGAAATAACAAATATAAGGACAACTTCAGCTGAAAAATAGATTAAGCAGAAGAAAACATCTGTAAACTTGAAAATAGCTCTCTAGGTCTTTGAAAATGACTCAAAGGAGACATAAAAAGATTGAAGACAACCTATGGGACTTCTTGGGCTCCATTAAGTGAACAAATGGTCATATTATGAGAGTTGTAAAAGGAAAAGATATATAAAGAGACATAAAGCCTGTTTAATGAAATAATTTCTGGAAACTTCCCAAATCTTGGAAGAGATACGGACATTCAAAGGTTCCCAACAGATACTGACCCCAAAGGGGTCTTCTCCCAGGCCCATTACAATCAAACTATCAAAACCAAGTAATTTTTAAAGCAACACAAGAAAAGCAGTAAATTGCAAATAAGGAAATCATCATTAGACCATCAGCAGATTTCTCAGCAGAAAACTTGCAGGCCAAGGGAGAATGGAATTATAAATCTGAAGCACCATAAGGCAAACTTCCAGCCAAGAATACTGAGCTCAGAAATGAAAAAAGAAAACAAAAAAAGGAAAGAAAGAAAGTCGTTCCCAGATTAGCAAAATCTGAAGAAATCCATTCCCAGTAAAACTGCCTTACAAGAATAGCATAAGGGAGTTCTTCAAGTGGAAGCAAAAGGAGGATAAGTACTACAATAAATGCATAAAAATAAAAAATTCACTGGTAGAGATAAATACATAGTCAAATTCAAAATACTTTACACTGTAATGGTGATGTAAATCATACATATGTCTAGCATGAACATGAAGTCAACATGTTCAAAAGTAACAAAGGTAAACAAGTTTTAAAGAAATACAAAATATTAAAAGTTATAAATTGTAATGTCAAAACATAAATTGTATGTGTGTAAAATTCTTGAGTTTTTATAGATAGCAGAAATTAACTTGCCATTAGCTTAAAATAGTAGACTATAGGTGTAAAATGTTTTATGTAAGTATCAAACTACAAGACAGAAATGATAGCAGAAATACAAAAGATAAAAAGAAAAGAATCAAAACGTATGACATATAAAATTATTAAATCACAAAGAGGGAAAAAAGGAGCTACAAAACAACCAGAAAACAAAAATATAAAATGGCTTTAGTAAGTCCTTATTTATCAATAATAACCTTGAATGTAAATTTTCAGAATGTAAAAGACATAGAATGACTAATGAATAAATAAAACAAAAAAATCCAACCCTATGTTTCCTATAGCAGACCTATTTGAGCTTAAAGACATAGACTAAAAGTGAAGGGATGGAAGAAGATATTCCATGCAAATAAGAACTACAAGGGAGCACAGTTATATCCAATATAAGTTATATCTACTTATATCTGATCACACAAACCTTAAGTCAAAAAGTCATAAGACACAAAGGTCATTATTTAATGATAAAATGCTTAATTGATCAATAAAACAAAACAATTTAAATATATATTTATCCAAAATCGAATCACTTTAATCCATAAGCAAAATTTAATGAACATAAAGAGATAAATAGATAGCAACAATAATAGTATGAGTCTCAGTATCTCACTTTTAGTACTGAGATTGATCCATCAAACAGAAAATAAGGCAAACTCGATTCAACTTGCACTTTTAAGCAGATGGACTTAACAAATATACAAGACTTTCCAACAAAGAGCAGCACAGCACAAATTTTTCTCCAATGCACATGGAACATTCGCCAGGATAGATCATTAGTTCACAAAATTGAGTCTTATAATTTTTAAGAAGATCAAAATCACATCTAATATCATTTCAGAACACAATGATATGGAACTATAAATCAGTAACAGAAGGATTAATTGAAAATTCACAAATACATGGAAATAAACAACATGCTTCTGAACAACCAACAAGTCAAAGAAGAAATCAGAAGAGAAACTTAAAAAATACCTTAAGAAAACAACAATTGAAACACAAAAGCTATGAGATGCAGCAAAAGCATTTCTAAAAGGGAATTTTATAGCAATAAAAGCTTATTCTAAAAAAGAAGAAAGATTTCAAATAAATGGTCCAGGATTATTCCTCAAGGGACTAAAATAGGACAAATAAAACCCAAAATGTTTAGATGGAGAAAATTACAAAAATCAGAACAGAAACAAATCAAATAGAGATAAGAAAATCCATAGAATCAGTAAATCTAAATGCTACTTAAAAAAATAAACAAAATCAACAAACTCTCAGCAGGCTCTGAAAAAAAGGAAAGAAAACTCAATACAATTGAAAATGAAAGTAATTACAACAGATGCCTCAAAAACAAGGAAAAACTAAAATTATCTCTATCTATAGAAGACATGATGCTATGTATAAAACACACACACACACACACACACACACACACATGAACGCCTATTAGAACTAATGAATTCAATAAAGCTGCAGGATACAAAATTAACATATAAAAATCAGTAACATTTGTATGCAAATATGTCCCAACTGAAAAGGTATTGATGCAAACAATCCGTTTAAAATAGTATCACAAAAATAAAATTAAATACTTACAAATAAATTTTACCAAGGAGGGGAAATATCAGTACTCTGAAAACTAGAAAACATTAATTTAAAATGAAGATAAATGGAAAGCTACCCCAATAAAAAATGTTAAAAGGTCTATGCCACCCAAAGTAATATGCATATTTTATGCAATTCCAATGAAAATCTCCATGGAACTATTCACAGAAATAAAAAGAGCAGTCCTGTCATTCATGTGGAAACATAAAGGACCTTGAATATCTTAAACAATTCTGAGAAAGAAAAAAGAATTTGGAAGTATAAAACTTCCTGATTTCAAAATTATATTACTAAGTGGTCATAGTTTCAATATTAGGTGTTTCCCAAAAGCTCATGTGTGAGACACTGCAAGAAAGTTTAAAGGTGAAATTACTGGATTTTGATTGCCTAAACACAATCAGTGAATCAATCCCCTGGTAGGGATTAACTGAGTGGTGTTGACAGATAGGATGTGACTGGAGGAGGTGGGTCATTGGGGACATGCCTTTGGAGTATATATTTTGTGAGCTGAGTTTAGTCGCTCTGCTTTGTGATCACTGTGTGAGCTGCTTCCCTCCACCACACTCTTCTGCCATGATGTTCTGCCTCACGTGGAGCCCCAAGAAATGGAGTCAGCTTTCTATGGACTTAGAACTCTAAAATCATGAGCCTCCAAATAAATTTTTCCTTCTCTAATTGTTCTTATTAGGTCTTTTGGTCACAGGAAAGAAAATGCAGACTCAAACAAAGCCTATAATAATACAAGCAGCATGGTACTGACATAAAAACAGACACAGACCCAGTGGAAAACAGAAAGTCTCCCCGTAAGTCCAAGCATGCACAGTTGAATAATTTTTGACAAAGCATAAGAAGATGTAATGGGAAAAAGATCTCCCTTCAATAATAAACGGCTCAAAGAAAATTGAGTTTTCACATGTGAAATAATGAAATTGGAATCCTATCTTAAATCATACACAAAAATTAACCCCAAATGGATAAAATGTGTAAATGTAAGACCAGAAATTAGAAGAGAACTCCTAGTAAGGAATATGGGGGGAAATTTTCTAGGAAAGAACACAGGGGGGAAATTTGTGGATATTATTTTTGGCAATTATATTACGGTTATCACACCAAAAGCTCAAAATATTGTTTGAATATACAGAAATAAAGAATAAAACTGTAGATACCAGGGGCAGGGGTCTAGAGTAGTATGGGAGGACATGAAATAATTTCAGAGAGAATGAAGTAGCAGATGTATAGGATGAAAATATCTAGAGCTCTAGTGTCCAAATGAGGACTACAGATAATATATGGCATTGTATTTGGGATTCAGGTTAAATGAGCAGTTAAATGAGCAGATATTAACTACTCTTGACCCCAAAACAAAAAATGGGTAACTAAGTGAGAAGATGGATATGTAGTAAACTTTTTGCTAGCTATAAACATTTTATAACATCATATTAGATATATAACATCACATTAAATACTTAAATATGGAAAATAACATTGATTAGAGTTCATTTTAATGAAAATGAAAATATTATGGGCTGTGGTCTAGCTCAGTGGGAGAGTAATTGCCTAGCATGCATGAGGCCCTCAGCACTGCAAAAATGAAAAAAGAAGAAAAATATATGGTGTATATATATTTTAAAAATAATTTTAAGTGAATTATTGATATATGCAATATCTTGAATGTTGATAAATCTTAAAATATTATGCTTTATTAAAGAAATCATGCATAAAAGAGTATGCATTGCATCTGCATGATTCCATATGTGTGTGTGTGTGTGTGTTTGTATGTGTGTGTGTGTTCTTTTATACCATCTGTATCAACTGTATTAGCTGATTTCGAACTCAACCCACTGCGGATCAAAACAAATTTTTAAAAATTGCTTCTCAACTGGACCTATAAGGCTTTCTTTCTTGTTATTTTCCCCTAAAAAGTGTAATATAACAACTACATACACTGGTATTGTATAATCTAAAGATGATTTAATGTTTACAATGTGCATGGGTTATATGAAGATACTTTGTGCCATTTTATGTAAGGAGCATGAGCATCTGTGGATTTTAACATCCATAGGATATACTGTAACCAACTTCTGTGAATACCAACAGACAACTATATGTGTATATATGGATGTGTGTGTGTGTGTGTGTGTGTGTGTGTGTGTGTGCACCCATACACATATATTTCAAGAATAGGCCAAACTAAGCCATTGTGAGAAAATGAGAGTAACGTCTGGTCATGAAGAGGTAGGGATAGACTGTGAGAAGCACAAAGGACTTTTCTTTGGGCATAAGGCTGTTGTATATCTTGATTCAAGTGCTAGTCACACAGTTATAGATAGTTTAAAAATCTTCACAAATTGTACAATTAAATCTGGCATTTTCCCATTGCTAAAATTTATCTCACTTTCAGAGGTCAAAAAATTTAACATCAAATAATAATAATAATAATAACTCCATCAATAAATGGGCTAAGGAACTGAATAGACACTTCACAGAAGAAATACAATTGATCAAAAAGGATATGGAAAAATGTTTATCTCTAGCAATTAAGAAGTGCAAATCAAAAGTACTGTAAGATTTTATCACACCCCAATTATTAAGAATACAAGCAATAATATGCATTGTTGAGGATGTGGGGGGAAATGTACACTCACCAAATTGCTGGTGGGACCACAAATTGTTGCAACCACTATGGAAAGCAATATGGAAATTCCTTAGAAAACTGGGAATGGAACCACTATTTGACCCAGCTACCCACTCCTTGGTTTATACCAGGAGTTCAAATCAGCATACTACAGTGACACAACCACATCAATGTTTATAGCAGTTCAATTCACAATAGCTAAACCGTGGAACCAGCCTAGGTTCCCTTCACCAGATGAATGGATAAAGAAAATGGATATAAATAAAATATATATACACAATGGAATATTATTCAGCCTTAAAGAAGAATGAAATTATGGCATTTGCAGGTAAATGGATGAAGCTGGAAAATATCATGCTAAGTGACATAAGCCAGTCCTAAAAAAACAAAGTCCAAATGTTTTCTCTGATAAGTGGATGCTGATCCATAATTGGGATGGGGGTGGTGGGTAGGGAAGAATGAAATTTTGGATTGGGCAGAAGGGAGTGAAGGGAGGGGAAGCGGTGTGGGGGTCAGAAGGACGATGGAATGAGATGTACATTATTACCCCATGTACATGTATGATTACACTACTGGTGTGATTCTGCACCTTGTACAGCCAGAGGAATAAGAAGTTGTGCTCCATTTGTGTACAATGTGTCAAAATGCATTCTACTGTCATGTATAATTAGTACAAATTTTTAAAAAATAAAAAATTTATCTCACAAAAGTATTCTTTACATATACCATTGCTCTCTATCTTGACTTGTACTAAAATTTCTGTTCTTAGTTGTAGATGGACATAATATCTTTATTTATTTATTTTTATGTTTTGCTAAGGATCGAACCCAGTGCCTCACGTGTGCTAAGCAAGCACTTTACCACTGAGCAACAACCTCAGCCCAAATTTCTGTTCTCTTAAGTAAAGCTTCTCCTCCCTGACCCATTCTTCCTTATCATAAATAAAAACAGAAACAATACAGCACCAAAATAATTTTGAATCCCTCTCTGCCTCTACCTGCCATAGGGCTGCTGAGTAAGAAAGACCAAACACTGCTGCTGCATAGACCACTGTGAACTCTCCAGTACAGGATGAAACTACTCCAGTGGTACAACACTAAAACCAGGACCACATTCCTGAAACTCTAATGACTAAATCAGTCTTGATTTTTATTTTTATACAAAGTATCCCACTAAGAAAAATCTATTATCATGGTGATAAAGTAGAAGAGACAGAGTGATATCTCACATACCATGATTGTCTCCAAGCAGATAGGATGACTGGCAAAAAAAATGAGAAACAGTTGAGCAACTAGTAAAACTAGAACACCATCTACAAAATGCCAGCCTGAAACTAGAGGTTTTGAAGCCTCAGTTGGAAAAAAAAAAACTGAAGAGACTGTTATAGCAAATGGATATGAAAAGAGTGGCAGTATAGGGTGGATTATCAACACAGAAAAATGTAGCCCATCTATTATCTATTTTTGAAGTTGTCCATTTTAGATTTTAAAATTGTCTGGAGATGCATTAGTTTTCTATTGCTGTTATTATAGCAAATCACTGCAAACTTGGAAGCCTAGGCCAACATAAGCTTATTATCATACAGTTCTCCAGGTCAGAAATCTGACACAGGTCTTGCTGGGATGAATCAAAGTGTCATAGAGCTGTATTCCTTTCTGGAGGCTCTGGGAGCATTGATCTCCTGACCTTTTCTCCATTCTAGAGGCCACCCACCTACGCTGTCTTGTGCATTCCTTCTTCCATCTCCAAACTGAGAGTTGCAACCACAGATCAATTCCTTCTCACTCTACCATCTCTCCAGTCTTTGCAGCTAGAAAAGATCCTTTAGTTTTAAGGACTCATGATTTGATTGCACCCCGCCCCCCAATTATCCAACATAATCTTTCCCTTTCAAGTTTCTTAACCTTCTTAAATATGAGAAGTTCTCTTTCCTGTTGTGAATGAACAAACTCACAAGTTCCAAGAATAAAGGCATGAACATCCTTGAGGGAGCTTATTTTGTCTACCACAGCAGTTATAGAAGAATTTCTCTCAGAGAGAGGATGATGCTCAAATAGGTATTACAGGATGAACAAAGAGGAGTTCTGCTTCTGACCAGGATGGATGGACTACTATTACTTTTTCAGCTTAAACAATAACAAAAAAGATAAAATTTTTAAAAAAGAATGATTTTCAGGAATTGGATATCAGGCAGTACAGAGAAAAAGAAAACAGATAAGGTAGGTGCTATGGTTTAGAAATGTGTCCCCCAAGGGCCCATATGTTAAAGGCTTAGTCCTCAGGGTAGCACTATTGAGAGATGATCAAGAGGTGAGCAAATCTTTAGAAGGAAGAGCCTAGTCCTTAGGTCATCAAGGGCATGTCCTTAAAGGAGATTTTGGAACTTGGTCATATCCAGTCTTTCTTCTTGGCTCCCTGGCTCATGATGTAAACAACTGTACTCTGCCACATGCTTCACTGTGATGTGCCACCTCATCAGAGGACCAAAGCAATACTGTCACTTGATAATAGACCAAAACATTAAAAAGAAGGATGAAGTTGGAGGAGTCATGCCACATTATTATGAGAATTTGCATTAAACTACTGTAGTCAATACACTAAAGTTCTGGTATAAATATAGACAAATAAGTCAACAGAACAGAAAAAAAGTCCAGAAACAGACTGACATGGATATGTTCAACTGATGTTTTTTGACAAAAAATGGCAATAAAATTAAATGGAAAGAGATTACTGTCTTTTCCACAAATGATGCAGAAGCAATTGAATTATCAAAAAATAAGAACCTTGATCTCATACCATGTACAAAAATTAACTCAAAATCAAAAAAATCTAAACTATAAAACTCCTAGAAGAAAACAGGACCAAAATCTTAATAATCTTATATTTGTCAAACATTTCTAAGAGAGGACATAAGAAATATAAAATTTTAAAGAAAAAAATCAGTAATTTGTATTTTACCAAATGTTAAAAAAAAAGTCTTCTTTAAAGTCAGTTATGAAAATAAGAAGGTAAAGACACAGATTGGGAAAATATATTTTCAAAACATATCCAACAAGGAACCATACAAAAAAACTACTCTTAGTAATAGGAGAAGTAGCTTGGAATATTCAAATGATGTGAACAGACACTGCACCAGCACAGAGAAAGAGATGACAAACAACCCCATGATGATAGGTTCGTTAGTCATTAGAAACATGCAAATGAAAACCATAACCAAGACACTCTTACACACCCAGCAGAATGCCTAAAATTAAAAGTAATAAAAATACCAAGACTTGGTGAGAAGGGGGAAAAACTGGAACCCTTTATACTGTGTACACTGCTGTTTGGGATTCAAATTTTTGCAACCACGTTAGAAGAGTTTGGTAGTTCATTTAAAAATTAAACATACTCTGCAGTATGACCTAGACTTCCCATTCTTAGGTATTTACTCCAGAGAAATACAGCATTTATCCACATGAAGATTTAAATGTAATTATCCATAGCAATTTCTTCATAAGAGTCCCAAACTAGAAATAATCCAATGTCCATTAGCAGATAAATGCATGAACAAACTGTATAACACCCATACAACTGAATATATTCAGCCTTTTATTCCCTTTTGTGCTGTCATTAATCCATTCCCTTTCCTTTTACTTTAATTTTCTCTGCTTTGTCATAGCCCAATTAAGAGTTCATAATTGGAAAGACAGAAACAACAAATGGATGAGTAGTTATACACATATAAATATTTGAGAAATGATTTTACTGATGATAAATACATATATGCCCATTGTTGAAAAATATGAGTTAGGAAAAATATCATGCCTGCATGATCAATATAATATCACATCTAAAAGAATGCTATTATTAGATTTCCTAAGATTTGTTCTGGTTATTCAATTTTGCCTTCTGATGTTACATTTGTTATTAAATTATAATAATCATTTATATTATACCATTAGAGTTTCCATTACCAACGCACCTTTTCTTCATCTGGACACAGACAGAGGTGATAGCAAGGAGAGGCTCAAAGTGTTTCATATAGTTCTACTGAGATTACTGCTCCATTCCCCATGGATACTCCCCAACTGGCTAAAAGCAATTGACTACCCAACACTTCCACTTCTGGGCATAGATTCAGAGGAAGTGAAATCAGTGTGCCAAAGAGATACCTGAACTTCCATGTTCATTTTTCAGTCTTAGATAACATATGAGATATGGAAGCTGCCAGGCACAGTGGCACACACCTGTAATCCCAGTGGCTCAGGAGGCTGAGGCAGGAAGATTGCAAGTTCAAAGCCAGCCTCCGCAATTTAGTGAGGCTCTAAGCAACTCAGTGAGACCCTGTCTTTAAATATAATATAAGAAAATGCTGGGGATGTGGCTCAGTGGCTAAGGACCCCTAGGTTCAATCCCTGGTACCAAAACAAGAAAGATAAAAAGAAAGAAAAAGAAAGGTACAGAAGCTACCTAAGCATGCATCAACAGAGGAATGAATGAAGTGTCCCTCAACCTAAGTGCTATATATGCAATGGAATACTATTCAGCCTTAGAAAAGAAAGTAATCCTGTCATGTGCAACAACGTGGATCACCCTTGAGGACAGTATGCTAAGTGAAATAAGCCAGGGACAGAAAGATAAATACTGCATGATCTCATCTATATGTGGAATGTTAAAAAGCAGAACTCATGGGAGTAAAAAGAATATGGTTAGTCACCAGAGGCTGGAGAAAGGGGATTAATGGGTAAAGGGAAGATTTTGATCCAGTGATAAGAAATAATCTTATCTTATTTCAGTGAGTAGAAATAATCTTTAGTGATCTGTTGCACAGAATCATGACTATAATAAATAATGCATTGAATATTTCAAAATTGTTATAGATTTAAATATCACTCTAAAAATGATAAATATGTTTAGTGATGGATTTGTTAATCAGTCTGATTTAATCATTCTGTATTTTAAGCACATATCAAAACATCACATTTCATTCCATAAATATATACAATTATTATTTGTCAATTAAAAATAAAAATTTAAAAAATTGATTGACTAGGAATCCAGCCCAGCAAATAGACTACCTATCTATGAGAAACTGACAGAGCATATGCAGAAGTGAAAGAAAGTATCTTCTCCTGATCTATTGCAAAGTTCAAGGGTGATACTTCTATAATGAAAAAACGGATTAACAGGAGAAAAGCATAATGAATTCATTAAATTTAATCAAATTTTTATGCAACATAAGAGTCTTCAGAAATGAAGACCCAGAGACCCAGGTAAATTTTTACTTTAGATGAAAGAAGTAGATAATTGTGGAGAGAAAGACACTGGACAAAAAGGGAACATGTTAGCTTTCTGTCACTGTGACAAAATACTTGAGAAAAGCTATTTATTTATTTATTTACTATTGGGGATCTAATGCAGGGGCACTTTCACACTGAGCCACATCCCTTGCCCTTGTTAATTTTTGTTTTGAGACAGAGTTTCACTAAATTGCTAGGGGTCTCAATAAGTTGCTGAGGTTGGCCTTGAATTCACATACTTCCTGTCTCAGCCTCCCGAGTTGCTGGGATTACAGGTGTACAACACCACACCTGATGGGAAAAGCAATTTAAAGAAGGAAAGACTTATTTCAGCTCATGGTTTCAGAAGTTTTAATTCACAGTTGGCTGGCTCCATTGGTGGGAACTGAGGGGAGGCACATCATCATGGGGGAAGAAACTGGCTCACCTCACAGAAGCCAGGAAGCAGTGAGGGGAGGGGCTGTGGACAAGCCACAGTGACTGCCTCCTCAAGCTAGGCTCCACCTCCTGAAGCCTTCACCACCTCCAACAGTGCCACCAGTTGGGAACTAAGCCTTCAACACATAAGCTTTTGGTGAATATTCTAGATCAAACTGTAACAGTGGGTATAACCTAATGGTAACAAATTGATTGGAACTTAGCCAGGTCTGTTTGTTCAGATTCTTCTTGGCTTCTCTGCCTGCTTCCTTTCTTGTAGGTATAGTGCAGGACACTTGTCACAGTAGGATCTTACGATCTACTTCCAAGGAAGGTAGATCAGAGAGTGACTTTTTTGGATTTTATGGCTCACTTTTTGGGAGATAAAGGCACAACAGACAAGAAGATGGGATAAGATCAGAGAGACCTCTTGCTTCCGAGGTCTTATTAACTTTTTCAACTCAATGCTCTGCATAACAAGACATCATACTTTGGGGCATTGTGTTCTGAGCCCTAACACACGCCACACTATTCCTTATATCCTTGCTAACTTTAGGTACCTCAAGAAGCCCAAACCTCATTTCTGATCACTTACTTCAGTCCACTTTATACATTTTCCTATGAATTTTGGATATTGCAATCTATTATCATCAAAATCCCTTACATGCCTCTCATATTCTCCCCACAATGTTCTCCTCAACTTTTTTCTTTAATTCAACCTGTGCTTACCTCTGAGTAAGCAATTACCAAGCTATTGCTTTTTCTGCCTTATCCCACATGGTGATGGGCTTCTGGGTTCTCAAAGCCATATTCAGATCATTTCTCTTCTTTATTCCCTTAAAAGAAAACATTACCTCTTTTAAGCCTTTTGTCATGAAATTCTACCACCCAACCCTGCATATTTCAAATTATTTATTGAAGAAGTCAATGTTCTATCAGTACTTCAATTATCAATCCATGGTCCCATTCTCTAGAAAACCATTGAGCATCTAACCTCACATCTGTACCACCCCTTCCTCTTTTTTGGGGGGGTTTTTATTTTGTTGTTGTTGTTGACCTTTTTTAAAATTTAATTATTTTATTTAAATGCGTTTCAAGTCATAGTACTATACAGAGCTCAGTTTTTCCATTTCTCTGGTTGCAAATCAGATAGAGTCACACTATTTGTGTCTTCATACATGCACCAGGGGCAGTAATGACCCTCTTGATCAACCATCATTACTATACCCATTTCCCTTTCTTTCCTCCCACCTCCCCCCTTCTGCATCCAGAGCTCCTGCATTTCTGTTATGTTTCCCGTTCCCATCCCCCTTATGTATCCTCATCTGCTAATCAGAGAGAACATTCGGCATTTGGTTTTTTGGGATTGATTGGCTTACTTCACTAATCACTTCATAATGTTCTCTAATTCCATCCATTTGCCTGTAAATGCCATAATTTTATTCTCTTTTATTGCTGAATAATATTCCATTGTGTATATGTACCACAGTTTCTTTATCCATTCATCTATTGAAGGGCATCTGGGTTGCTTCCACAGTTTTGCAATTGTGAATTGTGCTGCTATAAACATTGAGGTGACTGCTTTATTGTAATGTGCTTTTTTTAAGTCTTTAGGGTATAGGCCAAGGAGTGGGATAGCTGGATCGAATGGCGTACCACCCCATCCTCTTGACAGAACTGATTACCTTCTTTTTTATTTCACAAGAAAATAGAAACAAACAGAAAGAATATTCATTCTTTGCCCATATAAAACCATATGCACTTATATGCTCTGTCTTTCTTTCTGCCACAATAGGCTAATTGTATAGGATCCAATCTAAGGTCAACACCTAGGTTATGCCCATCTCCTCTCATCTACCCATGACATCACTTTTGGAACTAAACTCTCTCTTTCTAAAATTATCATTTTCCCTCCCTTGAGCAATCAGTTCAACTGGAATGCTCAATGTCTTCCTTCATAAACAACCAAAAATCTCTTATTGTCATCTACCCAGTGGTCCCATTTAAAACAAAACTCATAGAAAGATATATTTACATGTGTCTTCTCCACTATTTCAGCTTACTTTTCCTCCCTGATTATGGTGCCAACTTGTCATATCACTTATATTGACTTTGACTTAGTTTCTTCATCTGTGAAATGGAGATAAATTTGTGGGTGAGAAAGAGGACATCTAATTGGACTAATCTACAAGCCTAATGATTTTTTGAAAAGATAGAATGCTATGGGGCCATGTGATTTTACCACATGGTATATTCAGAATATCCCAATCAAAATCAGTATGCATTGAAAGAGAGTTGTGAACACAATTTAGCTGATAAAGGCTGTCAGGAAGGCATACTTGTTTCTTTTCAGAGCAGCTGGCTTGTCTGAATTGCTTAAGCCGTACAGTAGCCTTGCAATTATGATGTGTATATCTGTGAGCTTTATTCTTACAAAATCATCTCTATGTTGATCTGCTTAGTCATTAGGTTTTATGGTGGAAGTTGAATGCCTAATGAAATTGCAGATTTCAACTGTTTTATGGCCTCTAAGAAAATCTCATTTACCACAGAGTAGCTATGAAAAGATGTGAATGACAGATGAAAAGTGTGTAGTATTATTATAAATGGGAGAAGGAAATTGGTTCCAAGGATACACAGAGAAACAAAGGCAAAATCATTTTCCACCATTTCCTCTACCACTCGATCACTTCCTCTATTCTTTCATCTGTTTGCTCATTAATTCATTCAAGCATCCATGCAGTATTCATTTATTCAACACCAACCTGAAGTCACCAGGACATCATCTATTTTTTTACAAAGGTATAATATAGATAGGGAAAATGATAGGACATCAACAAGCCAAAGCAGCAGTAACTACACTACTTGTACCAGTACTTTCTTTGGAGGTTTTGTAAAAGAATGGTGAATTCTCGCGGGATTCACATCCATGTGTTGCACTAATTAAACTGAGTGGCTTCCAAATAGGTTAGAGCAACAAACGGATCAACAGCCTGAAAGACAGATCCCTTTGACCAATTTACATCATTTAACATTAATTTTTAAATTTCCTTTGCATCTGTCAGTCAGTCTGTCTGTGTCTCTTGCTATTGCTATAAAATGAAAAGACAGAAAATCTGAAACTGATAGGTTGTTATTGTCCTCTACCCCAAATTAACTAAACTGTAAAGTTAAAAGAGTGCTTATGAGCATGAGTAAAGTCAGGGTTAAAAACTCAGAATGTACAAACATTCCCTAAGTTCACATTAGATCAGATCAAATGTTTTGTTTATTTTTTTTTCTATAACTTTATTTGGTTTGGGGAACACTATGGACCATGGGCATGTTATCATGTTGACTTCAACAAATGTTGCAAATAAGTCCCTTTGGAGAAGGAACAAAATATAGTTAGAACAAAATATAGTCAGCTCATGATACAACTTCATATCCGTGTGGATTAGCACATTAATATCAAACCAATCCACAATACCCAATTTAGTCAATAGTTGCTTACCAACCATTCTGATAAAATGAATGACAGCAGCCTGAACATGCTGGAGGTTTGTCCCTCCAAACAACCACTGCTTTCCATCTTTTCTTCATATCACCTTAATCCCTGGGACACTGACTTTGGCCTGGTCAGTGGACCTCCTTGCTCTCTGGCTTCTGGGTGGTATCAGTCAATGATGGGCAGTTGGGCAAGGGTAGGGTTGGGGTGTTCATTTCCCTCCATCTCTGTGTTTGGGGTAAACCTGGACTGACTGCATTCCTCTACTAAACTCCACTGCTCTGGATGTGGGACTGGGGCTGGTACTAGATCAGCAAAGCAGCCCTTCCCTTGCCTGCTCAGGCCTAGGCTGATAGTGTCTCCAGCAAACAGCTATATCCTCCGTAGACTCTGCTTATCCCAGTCCTCATTTTTGCAAAAAGTCCTTCATTAAATTCTTCTCAGATTTTATTTGAGTGTTTGAACCACTTCCTTCCAAACCCCCAGCTGGTGCAATTGTTCTCCTAGGCTACTTCTTTAGAAACCCCCGGGGGTAAACTGCAACTTGTTTTCTTCTTTGTATCCCACATATAATTAGTTGTCAAGTTCTGTTCTCTGTAGCTTCAAGTACATTCTCTACTTCTCTTACCTATTAGTGCAGTTCTAGTTGACACAAACTTTGATGGTACATGATATTACACACCTGGAAGCAACCTATGAATTATAAATATCATTCCAGTATTATTTGCCGTCACTTTTACTGTATTATAATTGCTATAGCCCCTAAACTTGTCTCTCTTCCTTTTCTACCTTCTCCAGTGAATGTATAGAGAGCCAATCATTCTTTCTAAAACTCAAATGTAAGTATATCACTTCCCTGTTATAAAGGCTTTCTTGGCTTCCAAGACCTTTAAAATCACCCTAAGCTCCTTGGCACGATTTCAACACCCCATCAGTATGGCTCCAGTCCCTGTCTCTCTTATTTTCTGCTTTGTTCTATCCATAAGCTCTAAGGTATTTTGTACTTCTTTGCATCCTCCAAAAAATGACCTGAATTTTTCCATCATTTCTACATGATGTTTTTATGGCCTACAGCATCATGTATATAGTGATGAAATCTTATTCAGCCCTCATGAGTTTTCATTTCAAAGTTGCCTTCTCCACTATACCTTACCTGACACCAAGAGGAAATAAAGTTCTTCTCCTATACTCCCTTAGACCTCCTTCAGGCTCCACTGAGGTATCCATGTAGCACAATGAGTTGTGGTTATTTATGTAAATAACTAATTTCTCCTGGGCATTTCACACTTCCTGTGAGCAGAAATCATTTAGAACCTCCCACTTACTTACTTTTCATTCTTTCAGTGTTTAGTAAATATACTGTTTTAAAATGCTTGGTTAATGGACTTGCATGATGATATTTGATTGGAAGGTAGTTTTGCCAAATTCATGTACCAAAGAAAGCTATCATACATAGTCATGAATGTTGACAAAATTGAGTTTCAAAGTGATTTTGATAGATCGGATAGTGACAGTGACACTAAGAGAATGTATAAAGTTATATACTCATAACTTGTACTCATGTACTCATGAAGGTCTGGCACCAATTCAAATTTTAATTCTAGATATTTTGGCAAACCCCAGAATTCATAAATGCAACCAAAACATAAAAGTAAATTTCTTATTGTGTCCCAATAAGTAATAGAAATTTAGTTTAAAAGTTATTTTATTTGCTGTAATTCAGACTATATCCCAAATAAGGTGTTCAGTTGCGGGTACAGGTTTCAAAGAGGACTTAGTGAGAGTGACAACCTACAGGGTTAACCAGGAAATTTTACCAAGAAGGAAGATGACTTTAAAAATAAGGCAAATCACCCTCTAATGTGAGGTTCATTAATTACAGCCAATGGATAGTAGCTGCAGGTAGTTAGAGGTCAGCTACATAGAAGAAGAAAGAGCATGTTTATAATCAGAACTATTTGTTCCAAAATCCTAAGCTCCTTACAACTAGAATTGTTCAAGTAGAAGCTGAAAAGTCCTACATCAGGGATAAAGTGGAAGGAATCTCCAGCTCAGCAGGAAAGAAGGAGTGGAACTCTTCTCAAAGCCTCTCTACAAATAGTTTGTCACAAACAAAACTTTCATTGTCTCAATTCTTTTCTATAAAGCTCATCTGGCTCCACGTTTTCCGCTGTGTCGACTATAAACTGGTCTGGACCCTCTTGCATCATACCTACTGGGCAAATTCTTCTCAAGTATTCACAGCAGGTACCTTATAAAGTAGTAAGGTAAGATCCATTTCATGCCTCAAGAACATAACCACAATCTTGGAGGGAGTTAGCACTGGAAAAACACAATAAATCTTTTGAGGTTTGCTTTACTAAACAATGTTTACCAGTTTATAGAGTCCATCATACCACATACTAGGGCATGGAGACCATATATATACAAATATTTATACATATACATATACACATGTACATATATATAGTATATATATGTATGCACATCTATACATACTATAAAGAGAAATATTTTCTATGAGATTAGGGACTTTCCATCTCAGCCCTTTGCACGTTCTCTTTTTGCATTGAGTCAACATTGTTCATCATTTATTTAAAGGAAGACTATTGCTATATAAAAGCACTGGGCTAAGGAATAGGGTATAAAATATATCATGTCTCCATTTTACATTGTGCTTAAAGACAAAAAGGAAAGCGGATCATGTTAACTAACATGATGAGCACTACTAGAGCAGAGAGGCGAGAAAGTGCCTGAGGTTTGGGAGAGTTGGGGAAGGGGAGACATAACTTGGAATGTAGCCCAGATATTGTAAACCCCTAGAGGTCAGTGTCTGGCCCATCCCAACTTCCCCTATGGCCTAGGGGTCCCTCTGAAGTGTGTGGTCTGGGAGCACAGTCACGCCTCCTAGCTGTACACCACCATCCATTCAAGCCTAAGGGAGCTGACTCAGAGAGGGTATAAGAGGAGAAAAATCATTTTGGACAAGGACACTCAAGGGACACATTGCTGCAAATTCCACCAATTGAAACGAATTCTCTCAATTGTGGAGCCCCGGTGCACCGGAGTTCTGCGCCAGCCAGGAAGTCAGGTGGATCGGCGCAGAGGCCAAGTGCGGGCACAGCTGTGCTGTGTTTGTGTCGCTGGCGAAGCAGCGACAAAGAAAACACTCTTCTCGACTGCGAAGAATGATTCCCTGATTGCTCGGGGAATAGAGATGGAAGAACACGCGGCAGATATTTTAGGTCCATAGCCTTTGAGGAATGATCTTGAGTGTTCTGGTGGGTTATTCTTGGGGAAATGCTAACCTAGCAATTCAGGGTCTGAAAATGCCTATGGCTTAGGAAAACAGCAGGGTGTAGAATCTAGTTCCAAAATTTGGTCATATGCATCAACTTTTCAGCTTTTAGTCCCCCCACCCCTTTCCTCTCTTTCCACTCCCCTCCCCCACCCTTACTTTCCTTGCATCAAAACTAGGAGAAATTTAAAAAATGTATTCGTTCACATTATAAGCGTCAATATTAAGGGATTCAGGTTTGCTGGAACCTAAACTCATTTCCAGTGGTGCTTTATGCTTTATGTAGCAACAAGGAGTATAACTATATTCTTCCAAATTCTCTCTGGGGACCATCTATATCCCTTCAGTGTGTGAGGAACCTGGTCAATTTAAGCAGCATGTCTAGGTCTGTAAAGCAGGCATAGGAAATAAATGACCTGCTCCTCGGAATTTCCTGGGCCACCCAGGAGAATCATGTGCTTCAGTGTGAGCATGAAGTTTGCACACAGAGAGTTCTTCCTAACAATGTTGAACATCAGCATTGTATGTTTTCATCAGAATATTTTTAACTTGCTGTTTCAGCACACTTCATTTTCCTGATTGCTCAAAGGTCACTGACAGCCTTTGCACATCCTAATTTATATTCTCCCCACCTTTAATGATATTTATGAGATGAACCGTCATGAATGCATTCAGGGTAGTTAAGAGGTTCTAGAGTATTCCTTTATTCACCTAGCTCCTCATTCTCTTCTCTTTGTATGTTCTTTCCAGGTTGAAGGTCATTCCCCTAGAGTGTTTTTCATAATATATGAGAAATAAAATAAGAGATTGTGTTATCTGTTTTCTCCTCATTGGCCCCAAATCTCTGGCTTCTGTCTTGTGCTTTTTTGGGGGGTGGGGAGGAGTACTGGGGAATTGAACTCAGGGCAAGTGCTGTACCACTGAGCTACACCCAAGCCCTGCTGTCCTTGATGCACTTGTGAGCTATCTCAAGAAGAAAGGAAAGTGACCTACTTCTGTCAGTATTCCTATGCCTACCACTGTACCCGGTGCAGCCTGCCAGCTTGAGTGTTTACTAAATGGAGCTGATAGGCCAATAGATGTGAGCAATAGGAACATGAAGTTAAGGAGATAATTCTAGGGTCTTCATTTTGATCCTCAATATTTTTTCTTTTAAAAAGCAATCTACCAGCCGGGCGCAGTGGCACAAGCCTATAATCCCAGCACTTAGGGAGGCTGAGACAGGAGAATCGCAAATTCAAAGCCAGCCTCAGCAATGGCGAGGCGCTAAGCAACTCAGTGAGACCCTGTCTCTACATAAAACGCAAAATAGGGCTGGGGATGTGGCTCAGTGGTCGAGTGCCTCTGAGTTCGATCCCCGGTACAAAAAAAAAAAAAAGCAATCTACCAAAAAAACAAAAAAACCAGCAACACAAAAATCTAGCTAAGGCCATTCTGACCCTGTTCTGACTTAAGTCAAAAGAATATTACATTCCTTGACAGGCAACCTGTTATCCTTGGGGCTGTTCTCTGTACCAAGGATTGAAGACTCCTCCCTGCCAATAAGAATACAAAGTGCCCTTGAAAGGGGATCTTTCTTGACCTTTATACAGATAAAAAATTCCAAGACCCAGGAAAACAGGATAATATTGACCATAAAATCTGTAAAAAAAAAAAAAAAATTCCAATTGGAGCCAATCGGCATAGGCCAAGGAGACCAAGAGTGCCTTTGAATCTTTAGCATTTGGATTTTAATATTATAATAATAAAATCCCACCCCCACCATGATCATTCCCCATGGGTTTCACTTGGGTACCTGTGGGTAAGATCATGCACAGTAGGGATTTTAAAAATTTGATGCAGGCTGGGGATGTGACTCAGTGGTAGAGTGCTTGCCTAGCATGCATAAGGTTCTGGGTTCAATCTAGCACTGTAGAAAAAGAATAAAGAATGTTTAAAAATCTGATGTAGTCCTACTTTCAGCCAACCATTGAGAGGTAGTACCTGGATGGAACTCTCCAGAAACTTCCCAAAGATCCCCAATAAAACTGGGGAACAGAGGGGGCATGACATTATTCTCTCCTCCTAGAGATGGCCTGCTCTCTCTCTTGAGAGTGCTTCTTTTTCTAAAAAAACTTCTCTATACTTTCAGTAGTTTCATATCTTGCCTGAAATTTTCTTTGGCAAGAACACAAGGGCTGAGAAGTACAGTGTGATCCCTGAATCACAGCTGGTTATACAGCCAGGTCTTCTGTCTGCAAGGATGGCAAACATACCCTGTGGTGGTTCCCAGTGGGTCAATTACCCGCTGCAGAGTAGCTAGAAACTGTAACCTGATCCTGACCAACAGGATGTAGCAATAGTGATGACGTGGCATAGATGTGATTGTGTTGCTTTACATGGCAAAACATAATTAAGGTCCCTGATTAACTAACTTTGAGTTAATCGAAAGGGAGTTAGACCCTGGTAGGCCTGACCTGATCCACAGAGCACTGTAAAGGGGGATTTGGGCCTTCCCTAAGCTGAGAGACTCAAAGTAGCAGAGTTCCTCTTCCTCAGTGGCCTGAAAAAGCAAACCACCAAGAGTCTTGCAGCTGCCAGGAAATGAACTTTTCTGACACTCCCAGGAAACTAGACAATGACCCCTGCCTCAGATGGAACTGCAGCCCAGTTCAGTGCCTCACCTGCAGTTTTGTGAGACGCTGCAGAGGACTCAGCTAAGCCAGGCAAACTGTGAGATGATGAACAGATGTTTAAAGTCTGTTTGCATGTAGTCATAGAAAACTAATATTCTGACATAAACAGAATGTCCTTTGCAGTTATCCTGTTAACTCCCTTGCAAGTCGCAATTCTTTTTGCTGCAGCTTCTTCCTGACATGATTTTTTTTTTAAAGTTTTGTCTGTGATTGTTTCCCTTCATCCTTCCAAATTACACAGTAGTGCTGCTATATGATTTAAACACTTGTGCTCACCAAGGAGCTTCTTGACTTATCATAGTGGGTGGATTCTTTGGGTCCCATGCCCCTTTCTTACTTCCTGAAGGCAAAAGCCATGACCCAGACAGAAGTTAATCTTTGAGACCCCTAACTCTCCCGCTTGCACTTGCCTCTGGAGTTATGTGGTTTGGAATCAAGAAGACTTTTCCCTGAAGATTTAGAAAGCCTACCTCCAAAATACAGCACATCAAAATATTCACTATCATTTTATAGGGTTCAACATTTCATAACCCTTGAAAACATAATGAGATCTTCTAAATTGCCTCATGAGACAGAAAGTAAAATATTCAAGTGTTTGATTCACTGATGAGAAACCAAAATCCTTAGAGAATAAAGATGTGTCCTGAGATGGCGTTTCTAGTAAGGCCTCTTCTTTATATTTCCTCAAAGACTCTATCAAATGCCCCTAACTCAGCCCTGGGGGAACAAATGTTTCTCAGAAGAAATGATACCTTGGAGGAATCTCAAAGGACAAGAGTTATTTGAGGAAAGAAGGGGGTAAAAGCAATCAAGGGTAAAGGAATAAGGCATAATTCAGGACAGATAAAAGGGACTACAGTGGATAAGGTATATAGAGAGGCACATATGACTGGGCACAAAGATGTGTAAGGCAGAAGCTAAAGAAGTTAGGCAGCCCCTGGAAGTGTCATGACTGACCTTATATGACATGCCAAAGAATTTAGATTTTATTCAATTGGGAACCATTGGAAATTTGAGGTGAATGTGTGACATGATCAAACTTGTTACTAAATTATTTCCTACTTAAAAATGTGTCTACTAATTAAGTTTTATACTCCTTAAACTTGGGGGGAGGGTACAAAAAACAGAAACATGGGTCCACAGTGTCACTGGAAGATGTCCAAGGAGTTCCCAGGAGCAGGACCTCAACTCAGGACAAGTAGAGTCTTTAGCATACATGGAGAAAAAGAATTTCAGTACACATCAGTCAGAGACAGAGATTTATTTAGGAAAACGGATGCACTTTCAAGGGAGAATGTGGGCTATCTCCAGAGACACACCTTTGGGGTAAAGCAAGGAATGCACTTTCAAGGAAGAATGCATGTGGGCCATCTCCAAGCCACAGATGCTTTTAGGATTCAAGAAACTTGGTGAGGAGTAGCCATGGGAAGGTATACAGGGATAACATCAGACTGATAATCAGTTTGTGGTGTTCTGAAAAGCCTCAGGATCCTTAGGCTAACTTGGTCTTCATTATTTGATCAATAATTAATATTGGAAAGTCCCCTAAATTAAAGAGATTCTTGAAATGTTGCATCTCTTTTTGCTTAATTTACAATGTATATGATCATTTTTATAGGTGAATGAACTTAGGATAATGTTAAGATTTGTAGGTTTCCGAGAAATTTGTGAGTGACTGGTCTAGGAAGCTTGTAGAATTTCAGATTGAAGTTATAGTTCCTTTTGTGTTTTCTTTCTACCTTTTTTTTTTATTATTTCTTCCACCTTGTCAGGGTGAAAAGTCAAAGAATCATGAAGGACAACCTTACATCTGCTCAAGTGAGGTGAGCATCACAGCTGTATCAGCATCTGGAAAGCACTGGTTGCCTACTGCATCTTCTCAACCTTTTACAGTGCTGAGAATGTAGCAGGGCCTTAACTGCTAAACTGCCTGCATTTTTTTGAGCTTAGGTTAGTGTTTCCTAGTTAGATTGTTTCATTTACAGTGGGCCTAAATGTGTCTCAGTGACAAGGATCAGTGAAGCAAGAGAGAGGAACACAGAGTGTGGGTCAGCCCCCCAGGCATAATGTTTCTAAATAGCATTATTCAACATCTGTCAGTGGGACACCACAATCCTACAAGTTCCATATGTGGTTGTTTTGGAAACAACTTGTGCAGAATATGTTGAAGTAAAACTGTGAAAACAAACAAATATTCTCCAACCAGATACAGGAAAGGAAAAAAAAGATGTTTACTATTAAAAAAAAAAAGAATGCAGTAGAAAGCATGGTTAGAGTTGTATTTCAAGTAGACACATTAATGTTAAAAGAATGAATACTGAAAAGTCAAGGAAGCTCTTCCAGGCATTCAACAAGTATTGACGGTAAGAAGCATTCCATTGAAAGCAGGGAGTGCTGTAATTAAAATAGTGTCATGTGTTTATGGGAACCCTTGATGTTTCCTCTGAACACCTGAAGGTTCTGTCTTTCCAAACAGCTACTAGTCATTGCCCAGACTGTTTTCCATAAACATTTCAAGCTTAGTCTTCTAAAATTGCTCTGATGCTTTCCCTCTACCAGTACCTACTGAAATTCTTGAGCTCTTTGTTATAATTGGTTCCACCGTCATTAATGCTGTCATCCCACGCAGAAACTGCAGTTTTCCTCTTAATGTTCCAAATCTAGCCACCAGTCCTCCTGACTCTGGACTTCACATATTGTTCAGTTCCATGGCTGCTTTTGTTTTCTTTCCATTCCTACTTAACTGAGGCTCTTAGCACTCACTTGGGGGATGGTTTTTCTTATTCAATTAATGATCTCTCTGTTCTCATATTCTTTCCTTTCCTAGTCATCTGCCACATCACCACCAAAAAATGAGTTTTAAGAACGCAAATTTATGCATGTCACTTTCCAACCTTAAAACCTTTCAAGAACGGTATATGAGTAGGGTAACCATTTATCTCTGGTTATTTGATAATGGTCTGTTGATCCTGGCATAATTATTAACTAACTCCCTTTCACTGTCAAAAGTGCCCCAGTTTAGACAATAAATTGTTAGGTAACTTTGTTCGTGACATTCTTCATGATCTGGTTTCTGCCACTATTTTCTACTCACCAGGCTGATGGTGGTGATCTACTGTCTGCTACCGTCTGCCCAGGAACAGTTTTTTCATCCTGAGTCACCTATCTTACTAGAATCACCTGTGTTGGAGCTTTCTCTGACCTTGTCTGTAGACATGGGTTATGTAGGCCTTTTGAGAGGTGTGGTGAGAAAGACACTAGTCCTGGTGACCTCTGCAATCTCAGACCCCAGCAGAAGATCAACTTGCAAGTGCATCTTATACAGCCACTATCAAATCTGGCTTTGGAGCAGTTCAGAAGACTATACGCCCTAATCTAGCAAATTGACCACATATTTCTATCTACAAAATAAATGATTAAACTATAGCCCATAAATAGTGCCTATTTTAATATTTGTTAACACTAAAGATTAATGTGATATCATGAAATCTATCATATCTGTTGTTATTAATAATAGTAAAAATAAGGATGAGAGTTGTTCTTTTCAAAAATTGTAGTGAATATAATGACATATTTGATGATCTATTAAAAATCAATCCTTTGTAAGGACTACCAATCTTCATTCAGGTCAGAGATTGTATTTTTCTCCTACACTCTATAAGGTGTCTTACATGCTGTCAACACCATGAGTGCAAAATAGCAGTGATAATTAGGGCTTTATACTTGTGCTCATTAGCCAGAACTAAGGGTGTGCATGCCACTAAAGTACAATGACTTCTCTCATTTGAATATTTACAGTCCTGACAACTTGAAAAGCATATTATGTAGTGTTTGAAGAGTTTCACATCCTCACAAGAAATAGATACAAATTTCAGGTAAAAATGAGTATCCACAAATATTTGACCTCAAAAATAGTGAAAACACATTCCATATAAATCAAGGTCACCTGAATGCATAAGCTAAGTACATATTTTTTAAAAAGTATTTGGCTCTGTGAATATTAAGTATTTGATGGAGTCAGAGCAATTTTGATGGTTTGCAGGATTTAAATTTGAGTTTTCTCTGACTTAGCATTTGTGTTACCCTCTTCTTCCATTAGCATTACCTGCAATCACCAAAAAGGAATTTTCCCCATTCATAGGACCCCTTCAAATTGTTACACCAATGCTACTAAGTGCCATTTGAGCACATATCTTCTGTCCTCATGGAATGACAGTGATGGTGGCTACTAATTTATTCTAATGGCTGTTTATATTTCAAAGGACATGTCTTTGTTCTTTAAGATTAATGTTCAACATCTGGGAGATTAAAAAGCTTGTCAAGCCCGGCACAGTGGCATATGCCTATAATTCCAGCAACTGGGGAGGCTAAGGCAGGAGGATTGCAAGTTCAAAGCCAGCCTCAGCAACTTAGGCCCTAAGCAACTTAGCAACACCCTATCTCAAAATAAAAATAAAAAGGGCTGGAGATGTGTCTCAGTGGTTAAGCACCCCTGGGTTCAATCTCTTGTTACTCCCCCGCGCCCTGCAAAAAAAAAAAAAAACTTGTCTGATGATTGGGAACATCTTAAAATGTATATACTTGGCCCTTCATATCTGTGGGCTCTTCATCTAGATTCAAACAACTATGGATCAAAATATTTGAAACTGTGTCTGTACTGAACATGGACAGACTATCTTACTTATTATTATTCCCTAAACAACTGTTACAGTTTGGATGTAAAGGTTTCCCAAAAACTCATGTGTGAGGCAATGCAAAAATTAAAGTGATTATATTATGAGATCTTTAACCTCATCAGTGGATTACGCCACTGATCTAGATTAACTGGGTGGTAACTGAAGGCAGGTGGGTTGTGAATGGAGGAAGTAGGTCACTGGAATGTATCTTTGGAATTTATATATTTTGTTCCTGAGCAAGAAGCTCTCTCTGCGTCTTGCTTACCATGCCCTGAACTACTTCCCTTCATCATGCCCTTCTGCTGTCATGTTCTGAATCACCTCGGGCCCAGAGCTGTGGAGTTGGCCATCTATGGACTGAGACCTCTAAACCTGTAAGCCAAAATAAACTTTTCTTCCTTTATGTTTTCTTGTCAGGTATTTTGGTCATGGTGACAATAAGGCTGACTAAAACAACAACATGATGCAACAACTATTTACATATTTTCATATCATTTACATTGTATTAGGTATTATAAGTCATATAGAGATGATTTAAAGTACACAGGATAAGGTGTGCAGTTTATATGTGAATACTATACAATATTATGTGAGAAACTTGAGCATTTGTAGATGTGGGTGTCCATGAGCATTCTTGGAACCAATCCTACATGGGTGACTATACTTATCATGCATGGTTTCAACCAAAGTATTTATGAGATGTGGATAAGCAAACATTGCAATGATATAGTCCCTTACGATGTTGGACTTGGATTCACAAAGCTTTAGCTCTCCTTCTAGGTCTAGGTCTAATAATTCTTGCTATTATTATTATCAAACATTTAACACCCATTTATAGCAGACACTATAAGCAGATTACACATGGGGGTCATAGTTAGTAAAAAATGGAGAAATAAAGGGCCAAACAAGGTTTTCTGGAGGAGTCTAGGTAGCAACTGACAAACAATGAGTGAACAAGAATTATGAAGATGGTTTTGGGAAGGAAAAGAGAAAAGTGCTGCA
>PVHX01017978.1:0-38404 GCA_004024805.1 Geosciurus inauris
GATATTCAAAGTGCTGTAGGGAGGGAACTGTAGAAAGTAGCAATGACAAACTTGGGGGGAAAAGAAAGACTGCGGGAAGGATGCATTGACCAAAGTTGCGTGGAAATCCTATCGTGAAACTTTGTCAGAAATCTCACATGGATTCCATTGTGTGCTAAGCCTAAAGTGCCGTTCAGAAAGGCCAGAAACCCTCACCCTGCGAGTGAAACCAGCAGTGCAGGGAAGACATCCTTGAGAGTGCCACTTCAAACCGGGACTGAACACAGTTTTCTGTTGTAGAAATGTGTGTTGGCCTGGAAGTTGGAACTGCCAGCCGCAACTTCTCAGCTTTGGGACTTGCAATCACTTCTGGGGAAGAACATTGAAAGCGCAGTTCAGCAGTTTTCAGCACAGAGAACACAGGAGATTCAAAGTGCTGTAGGGAAAGAACTATTGGAGCCAGCAACACCACATTTTGGGGGGAAAGAAAGACTGTGGCTAGGATGCATGGACCAAAGTTTCAAGGAAATCCTTTCGTGAAACTATGTCAGGAATCTCACATGCATTTCCATTCCCTGCTATGCCCAAACAGCCCTTCACACAGGCCAGAGACTCTCACCCTGAGACTGGATGCAGCAGCACAGGGAGGATATCCTAATGAGTGCCACTTAAAAGGGTGACTAAACACAGTGTTCGGTCAAAGAAATGAGTATATTCCTGTAACTTGGGACTGCTACCCTAAACTGTTCTACTTTGGCACTGGCAATCACTTCTCGGGAAGCACATTGAAAGCGCAGGTCAGCCGTTTCCAGCACCAAGAAAGCAGTATATTCAAAGTGCTGTAGTGAGAGAACTGTACAACGTAGCAACACCAACCTTTGGGGGAAAAGAAAGACTGGGGGAAGGATGGAATGGCCAAAGTTTCATGGAAATCCATTTGTAAAACTTTGTCTGGAATCTCACATGCATTCCAATTCCCTGCTCAGCCCAAACTGCCCTTCAGAGGGGCCAGAGTCCCTCAACCTGAGACTGGATGCAGCAGAGCAGGGAGGACATCCTGTTGAGTGCCACTTCAAACCGGGACTGAACACAGAGTTCTGTTGAAGAAATGAGTGTTTGCCTGGAAGTTGGAACTGCCAGCCGAAACCGCTCAGCTTTGGGACTGCAATCACTTCTGGGGAAGAACATTGAAAGCGCAGTTCAGCAGTTTTCAGCACAGAGAAAACAGGAGATTCAAAGTGCTGTAGGGAAAGAAGTGTTGGAGCCAGCAACACCAAAGTTTGGGGGGAAAGAAGGAGTGTGGCAAGGATGGATGGACCAAAGTTCCAAGGAAATCCTTTCATGAAACTATGTCAGGTATCTCACATGCATTCCCATAACCTGCTAGGTGCAAACTGCACTTCAGAGAGGCCAGAAACCCTCACCCTGAGAGTGGATGCTGCAGTGCTGGGAGGATATCCTGGTGAGTGGTACTTCAAAGAGAATTGTAACACACTGTTCCCCCCCAGAAAAGAGTGACTGCCTGGATGTTGGGACTGCCAACCGAACCCGCTCAGCTTCGGGACTTGCAATCACTTCTCGGGAAGAACAGTGAAACCGTAGTTCAGCAGTTTTCAGCACAGACAAAACAGGATATTCAAAGTGTTGTAGAGAGAGAACTGCTGGAGCCAGCAACACCAAATTTTGGGGGGAAGGAAGGACTGGGGCTAGGATGGACGGACCAAACTTTTATAGAAATCCTTTCGTGAAACTACGTCAGGAATCTCACATGCATTCCAATTACCTGCTAGGCCCAAACTGCCCTTTAGAGAGGCCAGAGTCCCTCACCCTGAGACTGGATGCTGCAGTGCTGGGAGGACATCATGGTGAGTGCCACTTCACACCGGGACTGAACACAGTGCTCTCTTGAGAATATGAGTGTTTGCCTGGAAGTTGGAACTGCCACCCGAAACAGCTCAGCTTGGGACTTGCAATCACTTCTGGGGAAGAACATTGAAAGCGCAGTTCAGCAATTTTCAGCACAGAGAAAACAGGAGATTCAAAGTGCTGTAGGGAAAGAACTGTTGGAGCCAGCAACACCAAATTTTGGGGGGAAAGAAGGACTGTGGCTAGGATGGATGGACCAATGTTTCAAGGAAATCCTTTCGTGAAACTATGTCAGGAATCTCACATGCATTCCCCTAACCTGCTAGGCGCAAACTGCTCTTCAGAGAGGCCAGAAACCCTCACCCTGAGAGTGGATGCTGCAGTGCTGGGAGTATATCCTGTTGTGTGGTATGTCAAAGAGAAATGTAACACACTTTTCCTGCCCAGAAAAGAGTGACTGCCTGGAAGTTGGAGCTGCTATCCTAAACCGCTCAGCTTTGGGACTTGCAATGACTTTATGGGAATAACATATCAAGCGCAGTTCACCAGTTTTCAGCACAGACAAAACAGGATATTCAAAGTGCTGTAGGGAGGGAACTGTAGAAAGTAGCAATGACAAGCTTGGGGGGAAAAGAAAGACTGGGGGAAGGATGGATTGACCAAAGTTACGTGGAAATCCTATCGTGAAACTTTTTCAGAAATCTAACATGCATTCCATTCTGTGCTAATCCTAAAGTGCCCTTCAGAAAGGCCAGAGACCCTCAACCTGAGAATGAGTCCAGCATTGCAGGGAAGACATCCTGGTGAGTGCCACTTCATTGGCGACTGAACAGAGTGTTCTCCCCAAGAAAAGAGTGACTGCTTGTATGTTGGAGCTGCTAGCCTAAAGCATTTAGATTTGGGACTGGCTATCACATCTCAAGAAGCACAATGAAAGCACAGTTCGCCCGTTTTCAGCACAGAGAAAGCAGGTTATTCAAAGTGCTGTAGGGAGAGAACTGTTGAAACTAGCAACACCAAACTTTGGTGGAAAGAGGGACTGGTTGGAGGATGGATTGACCAAAGTTTCATGGAAATCCTTCCTTGAAACTCTGTCAGGAATTTCTCATGCATTCCCATTCTTTGCTAGGCTCAAACTGCCTTTCAGAGAGGCCAGAGACCATCACCCTTAGAGTGGTTCCAGTAGTGCAAGGAAGACATCCTGGTGCGTCCCACTTTAAAAAGGGACTGAACACAGTGTTGTCCCAAAGAAAAGAGTGACTGCCTGAAAGTTGGAGCTGCTAGCCTAAACTGCTTATTTACTGATGGGTAAGGTTCTCACAATCCAATCATTTCTCTTCTAAACCTTCTCAATTTGTCTCACACATGAGCTTTTTGGAGACACCTCACATCCAAACTACAACAGTGCAATTTTGCACAATGTCTCAACTCTGGCATACTGTAGCTTTGGGTTAAATTGTTTTTGTCATGGGTAAGCTTCATCGCAGCATCCCTGGCCTCCAACCTCTACCCGTCAGTTTGTGAAGACCAAAATATATCCAGACAAATCACAATATTCCAAGTGGGGATAGAACAGGAATGGCCCCCGTTGAAAACCAGTGCTACAAAGTATATGGCGTATGTATTTAAAAATCCAGGTGTGTAGCCCAAAATTACTTTTCTTATATATTCACCTAAGCTCAATGTCACAGAGTACATTCACACACTGCATAATGTTTTGTTTTTTTTTTTGTACTGAGGATTGAACCCAGAGGCATTCAACCATTGAGCTATATCCCCAACCCTTTTTATATTCTATTTAGAGACAGGGTCTAACTAAGTTGCTTAGAGCCTTGTCAAATCGCTCAGGCTGGCTTCAAACTCAAGATCCTCCTGCTTCAGCCTCCTAAACTGCTGGGATAACAGGCATGCACTACTCCATTTAGTAAGCTGTACTGTTATAGTGACACCTTCTTCTCCACAGAAGATCTTAATTAAGCTTCTCCAGAAATCTTGATCATAATTGATCTTAGACTATCAGCAAAAGAGTCTCTACAAAAGAGATCAATGTAGTTAAGCTTCCTATTTCCTGTTGCTCTATCTTACAATAATTAAATTTGGCCACAAGCCTGAAAGAGACCAGCACTCCAGGGCTGAACAGCCCTTTACTAGTTTTCAATAAGTATTTATAGACTATATAGTATAAGTAACTATATATAATAATCTGTGAAATTTTTTCCAAGCAGGAAGTGTGTTTGCAAATGCAAAGCATGATAAGAAAAACAAAGCCTTTAATGAAACCTCTGGCCTCTGAGCTTCACAGAGATTTTTGAATTTCAAAGAGAAGAGAAGATGTTACTAATTGGGCTTCATGATAACAGCTGGTAGGGGGAGGGAGAAAAGGGGAGAAGCAGTTCTCCCCTTCTCAGGTGCTGTCCTTGAAGGGTTAATTTGCCCAGAACAGTGAAAGAAAAAGCTGCTTTTGGGTGAACTTCTGCAGATTGTGAACTTCTGAGCCCCTCTCTCTACACACTGGGTATAAATTTCTGAAACTGCCTGAACTCAGAGTTCAGGGGAATTAATTGATTATAGTGAAAGCTTTACTCTCTGAACCTGGCTGCAGTCAGATAAATCTGCTTCCTGCTGTCTTTGGTGTCTTGCTTCATCTGTCCCTACAACACTGCCTTAATCACTGCTTTGTTTCTGGCTGTGGTTAGGCAACACCTACTCACATTAAACAGTCATGAAAATTAGACAGAAATTCAATCATTTTATATAGAATCTTTTTATCCAAATACAATTCACACAAGTCCCAAGGTGCATGTGGTCCTTCCTGGGTAAACATATAGATGAGTGCAGGAGCCAGTAGCATCCATTTAGCCACTGCCTATGGACCCTTGTCTCTCTTCTACAGTCACACCAACTTCTGGCCCTGAGTGAAATGACCCCATCTACAAGGATCATTGGGAGCCCTGTCCTTTCCACACATTCTATAACATCTTTGGTGAAAAGATGCACTGTAGATGTCTTTGTGTTTCTTAAGACTTTACAGGTGGCTATTTAGATGTTTAATTAAAATAGGAAGCTGTTATTGTATCTGAACAAATGGCATAAGAAATGTGACCACATTTTTTGATTTTAGGCCTCTCTACTGAAGCAGTTTGCCCACGAACTGAGTTCAACCCACCCTGGGGATGTGTTATCCCACCATGGTTTCTGCAACAAAATGACTCTTAACATGCCTGTTTATGGACAGTTGTGTAATATCAGTATTCACCACCTAGGTCATGGTTTCTGATGTTATGTTGACAGGACTATTTGTTGATGGAATTCTCTGGAAACTAGTGTAGCAATCATGAGACTATTTAGGAATATATACTACAGAAATTATCAGGATTCATATAAAATATCACTGTTAAAGATATCATCAAAATTCAGACTATATAAAAAATTTTATGTGTTCACAATATATTTAGTAATGAAGGAGATCAGTGGAGGGAAGTAATCAGGGAGAGGGAGGGGAGAGGGGAAGTGCTAGATAATAATATTGGCCAAATTATATTGTTATATTGTCTGCATATATGAATATATAATAACAAACCCATCATTATGTACAACTATAATGCACCAATAAAAATGTGAAAAGAAAAAAATCTGGAGGAAAAAGAAACCTAGTTTTCTGTTTGTTTGTTTTTGCAAAGTCAGATGCTTGGTGTGCCCTTTCCAAACAGGTGGCTCTGAGGACTACTTACTGGTCTGTGGGCTGAGATACAAGCCTTCCCTTGCCTTAATAGCAAGTTAAGATGACTGCGAATCAGTTTTCCCACCTTTGTTGACATGGTAGGGTTGGGGCTTGGTTACTGAGAAAATAGACAAATGTGGAAATTCACATATTTTTAAAAAACAGCAATGACATCTGGGGTGTTTTGCATTTGTATTATATTAATTTGTTTATTCATATGTTCATACCCATGGAGCTACTTCTGAGTTCAAGAGTTAAAAGCTTTCTAGCACTGTTGAAATTTCTTTTGTGACCATCTAAATCAGTAACCATTTCCCAAAGGAAACTGTTAGCGCAAAAGACCAGGATGGCAGCAAACTTCACAAGTCATTTCAGGCTTTATTCAGGAACAGGACTACATCTATGGGGATGGACCCACTTCCCAGTGGAAAATGAGCCAGCAAACAAAGAAAGGGACTGGGTTTTTATAGGCTACTTCAGGAGGTGGTCTAGTGAACAATGCGCTGGTTCTCTTGGGCACTTACGAATTTGGGGCTTGTTCCATCAATCAATGAAATGGTCAGTGTTAGTGCTCAGGAATTCAGGCCCATGGGTCAAGGGGTCCTGTGAGCTGTGGGCCAGTGTCTCAGGCATGGCAAGACTCTGTTTCTTATCTGCAATTAGCCCCAGGAAAACATTTGTCAGGGGAAGTGAGAGGTGTCAGTGCATGGCTATTTTTCTTTTTTCCTCAGGCTACATTATTTTTAATTCCCACACCTATTATTCCAGACTCTGAAAGGAAGAAATAAATTGGGTGATGAAGTCTCTAGCTTCTTTGAGCTGAGAGGGGGTGATGTGGGGAAAAAGACTTTCAGAGTTCTGGAATTGGCCATGGGGGCACACAGAAGAGGGTGCATGTGGGGAAGTCCTGATGCCATTCCCAGCAATGTAAACTCCTTTTGGAATATGAGGCAGTGAGCGGTGGGAGAAGGCAGGTTCTGAGATGTTTCTGGGCAGTTGTGGCTGAGCTGATCACCTTATCAAAATACTATAAAATTAAAATAGAACAAAGATTAATTTGTGAGGGGGTAATTCTAATGTGAAAGATTAATTTGCTTGTCCTAAGAAAATAATTTTGGCACATAACATAACTAAAGGCTCTGTTAATCAAAAATTTTTCTTTCAGTCAGGGCCTAAGGCCTACTCAGATTTGGATTATTTTATCCCATGAATTCATGGGCTCAGTTTCTTTGGAGCATAGCAAGCATGACTAATCTTGGAACCATATTTTCCTGGTGATTTAGTTGCTTCCACCCCACTTGGCAAATTACACAAAATAAGAACAGGGCTACAATTAACAATATAGTTAAGGCTAGTAATCCAGCTATGTGAGTAGAAAAATACTTAAAAAGGTTAAGGGAAGAGATTCCTTCTGCTAAACTGCCCCAAATGTCTTCATTATCAAAAGTAGGTGTTTGGCATTAACCATGGCCAAGACTTGAGACTATAATTTTACTATATCCAAAGAAGCATTATGAAAAGGATCAAGTCCCATTAGGTGATTGCGTACACTTTGCCATTGAACCCCAGTGTCATTGTATGGAACTCTAATAACATAAAATGGGTTATATTACAATTGCATTAGAGTCTTGTACTTGTACTTGTACTGTAAATCTTGTACTTGTTCTCCAAGCCATAAAACAGAATCTTTTAATTGCTGGACTTCACTCAGAATCTCCTGATCAATATGTACTTGAGTTTGCCAGGTTTTGGTATAGTTCTTATGAAACTTTTGAAGGTAATGTGTAGTTTGGGACTCTTGGTATAAGGCCACTGCTGCTGTGGAAGCAGAGCCAATGAAGCCAGCCAATCCAACAATACCAACTACTAACAACCCGATAAAGTGTTTGCTTCAGTGTTTTAAATGCCTTAGCAACTCTTGCATAAATGCTATTGAGGGTGTTTCCTGCCATGGCTTTCTAGTTTTACAGGGAGCCAGGTAGCTACTAGCCTTTTAAGAATCATGACAGTTTGTTCTGGGTCTTGCCATATGGTCCAATTAACACAGTGCTGCAACATGCAGCTCTTACATGTAACATGATATATATCCTGTGAAGCATTATATTGTTGAATGTATCCAGATAATAGTACATAGAGATTTAATACACATGTTGTGAGGTAGAATTTTTATGAAGGGAACATAAGACAGATCCATATTTTAAGTGATCCTGTAGCTGTTTTACCTTGTCTTTACTATTTCTGATTGGTTTACATAAAAATAGTATTTTTCATAACTGGTTTTGTAGGATGACAGATGCCAGGGAGTCTAATTGATTTCATAATGTCAGCACCCAATCAGTGATCTGTTGTATATCTATAACAACCTGTGCTGACCATTTTGTAGTAAATAGAGGTTTCTAACCCTACTACTCCTGTATTAATCCTGGTGGATGTTTTCAGCCCTATAAGTAAGGGAATACTTTGGGCACTCTGCTAGTCTAGTGCGTGTAGTTATTGAAATGGATAGGCTTTGGTTGTGAGGTTCAATGTCAGTTTGAAGAGTAAGGAAAATTAAGGTATGGAGGCCAATTTATAAGCCCCCCAAATTTAAAAAACTCAGAAAGTTGGGGGCATCAGAGCTGTGCAGCTGACATAAATGTACATTTTAAGTTCCATTTAGAATTATTATTATTATTTAAATGCCCAGATATGGCAGCATTTTTGGTTATAGCTGTTTTTGCTAGGTGTTTAATACCAAGCTGATCAAACTGACCTGGTTTTTATGTGCTGTTAAGAGTCAACTGGGTTACCATAGAGGATACTCTTGGGGAAATTGACAGCAGTTTTTTAGCTCTGTTAGTGCCATTTGCACTAGGATGGGTTGAGGTCTTGCTGACCATGTGGCTTCCCCAGGAAGCATGAGGGATGTCTCCCTTTTTCAATGACCCTCCTCTTTATAGTATAGCACTGATTGGCTTTCAGCTCTCCAGTGGTCTCATTAATCTCCCTGATTGGAAGATAATGTGACCCAGAGTTGTAATGCTCTTTAGAGATGTTCCCTTGTTCCTTGGATTCAGGCTGACTCAGAGGGCAAGAGCCAAATACTGGTTTTCTTGGCCACTTTGACTTCATTTTAGTTTTTAAGTCTTGATCTTAAAACACCCAGCAAGCCAATCTCACCAGTTTTAAATTAAGGGTATTGGGCTTTAATTTTAATGTCTATCTGTCCTGTGGGTGATGGCTTATTTATCTTAAATTAATCTGGGTTGTTTGTTCCTGAACCAGTACCTCTGTAAAACATTAACAGGCAATAGTCATAGAGTTTAAGGAAAATACGAAATAAAATTAACAAGTTTAGTTTGTGTAATAGCTATCTTGAATTTTGCCTGAATTTATATTATATTTCCTGGTTGAGATCCTAGTAATATTTACAACAAAATTAATCCTTTGAATATAACTTTAAATGACCTGGAGTCTGGCCTGCTTTGAAGCCATTGTAACATGTAGTAAGCTGGAAAACAGAACCTTATCTCAGGTAAGGCAAGGCTTCTCAAAAAATCTTAAAAGTGTTCTAGTTTTGGAGTTGATTCTTAAATATCATTTTTCAAGTGATATTTTACATATATTTTATCATATATTTTACATACATGATATTTTACATATATACAAAATCATTTTACATATATTGTTTCCTGAGTCCACATGAATGTTAGTTAGCAATAATATGATATTACATTTAAAACATGAATTAAAGAAAGGCTTCTGACTTTTGTGTGTGTGTGTGGAAACGTAGCAAAACTCATGTCTCATAATATTACACTTTAAATAGATCTGGCCCTCATTTGTCTAAAGAAACACATTTAAATTTTACCCCAGTGTAAAAAGTAATATAAAACTTTATCTTATTGATAACAGGTTCAGTTGTAGAAATAAACCCTCAATAAAATTTGCTATCCTTGTAAGTAAAATTACCATACAACTTTAGTTTGGAGAACATCATCTTGATATAGTGCTCTTTTAAACCTTCTACTTTAAAGACTTGTATAACTGGAAGATATGAACACATTTAATATAAAAATAGAACTAATAGCACCATAATTACATTGATGTTATTATATTAACCAAGTTTAGCTTTCAAAGAAAAATCTGGACTCTGTAACCTAGTACAGTACTCCAAAATAACAGTCATTGTTTAACCACATTTGTATAAACCTTAATTTCTTTAAGACTTAGTTTTCCCAAATGATGAAACCTAACAAATACAAGAAAATTATCTTGATAAGAGCATAACAATGTTTCAGACTTTGTTTTATACCAGTACATTAAATTTGTACTAATTAGAGTCAATTCAATCACAAACATAAACTGTCTTTATCCCTTACTTTAAATCTTCTTTTTTTTATCATATGAAGACTTTTTTTTACCCAGAAACACTTTCTTTTTCTTTCCACTAAATACCATATCTAGAATCTTTAATTCCTCTGCTCATGTCCCAAAACAATCCTTGTAAATTAGGCTCTCATATATAGAAATCTATAAACCTTTGTGTTGAACCAAAGATGCAAAGAAAGGATAACTGACTCCAATTTATAAATCAAATTAAGCAAGCTTATATGGTGTATGCAAATTAGCTGTATAGTGGCTGTTCCCTTTAAACAGTGAGGGCAGCAGCTTTTTCCAGGGGCAAGAAAGTTTTTGTACCACAGAAAATTATGTATTAGGAATTTACAGCTGACAGGGTTCTAGCAAGGGCAATACAGAGGCAGATAGTAAATCAATGATGGCTTAACATCATTGATAGGGAGTAAACTCAGGCTTCAGCATGAGGGTGCCACTGAGGTCTTAAGGAGAGCAGTTACTTGATCAAAGGTAAACATGGTCAGGGCAAGCAAAACTTTTATGACTTCTTGTGGAGATAGCTTTCAATCTTAAGATAGAATTAGGCTGGGTTAGAGAATTACATTTGTTTACCATTTATGAAAGCACAATGTTTATGTATACCTGTTGGGCTTTAAACTTAATAATTTTGTTTTAGTGATGACAAAGCAATTTTAAATTCCTCATTGAGCAACAACTTTATAAAACCCACATTTATAATGTTTGTCCCATTTATGTTAAGTCTGATTTATTCATTTTTAACTTAGGTTATCTATAAAAACCAGGTTTAGTTAACACTTTAAGTCATCATTTTCTGTTGAAGGAAAATCCTAGAACAAATGATAATTGATTATATTTTAACATTTTATAGAAAACAACACCCTTCATTGTCCAACCATCTGGAAAGAAAAACATGTGAGGTAGTGATTTTAAAGACATCATTATTTTTATTTGTTTACCAAATTTAAATCAAACTTTTGAATCATGTGAATCAAAAGTATTTGGATCCATTTTTTAATTTTAGTTTATGAGCACTCTATATGTTGGCTTTGATACCCAAACACATATATACAAGACAATACATAACACAAACAGCATGTATACAAGGCAATATATAAAACAAAAAGTAAAGGCCTTATATCCTTTTAGAACCTATTGGATTAAGGGTATATCCTTATAAATTGGCCTCTGAGAAAAGTAGGGTGTTAAAAAAAAAACACCTTTTATAGTTGGATAGAATATATCTGATCAGAAATCTTAATTTAGGTGCACAGAATCAAAATCATGAGCTCAAAAATATAGAATTTAAGAATCAAGAGTCCTAGAAAAAAGATATGGCTATTAATTATTTCAGTAAAACAACATGAGAAAAGGAGAAAAAAGAGAGGAAGAGGGAGGGAGAGAGAGAGAAACCTAAAGTTGATTTAAACAGACCTTTTTTTTTTTTTTTTTTCTCAATCCCCCTATTGGATTTTTCCTTTGTATTGGAATGCAAACTCCAATTCAGTCTGGCCAGGGAAATTGTTGCCCAGGGCTTTTTGACCCTTTTTTCCCTAGTTAGTATTCAGGTCATGTTTGTATATAAAAATTTATGAAACATTTTTCTCCCATAAATTTGGAGGAATGAGGCTGTTATATCATGCTCCTTACTGAGACATGCCACTGGTTGTTGGGCTGGTCAGGGTTAAGGGGGGACATTTACCAGCTAGTTATGCCCTTAAAGTCTCTTTATAAGGGGAATATTTTGCCTGCTGTTTGGCCATTTATCATCCCTATAAGCTGGGGCACCTAAGATGTGTTATTTGAGGTGACAGGGGCAGTGGAATTTGGGTCCTCTCCTTCCAGCAACTCAGTATATGGGATTTGGGAAGCTTTGCTCACATTTGGGATAGGGCTTGGAGAGGTCTTGGGTTAAGGTAGGTTTTTGTCAAATGTCCAGTCTTCCCACATTGGAAACAGGGCCCAGAAGGTGTAGTAGAGGATTTAGTGGAGCCATGAGCAGCAGTGGCTTTTTAGGCCTTTGGATGGCTGAGGCTAGGAGCTGATGTTTAATTTTAAGATGTCTCTCTTTTTCCTTTTTGGCTTCATCCTCTCGGTTGTTAGAAACCTTGAAAGTTGTATCTAAAAGTAATTGTTGAGGAGACTCAGGACCTTTCTCTAACTGTCTAAGTTTCTTGCAAACGTCAGGTACAGAGCCACTGATAAAGTGAAAATGTAAGAAGAGATTATCACCAGGGCTGTTTACACCTAATGTTGTATGTTTGGTGATTGTCTTAGTAAGTCGGGCTAATATTTGGCAGGGTTTTCAGAAAATGAGACTAATTTGTCTTCTATTTGGGACATGTCTATCGTGGAAAAGGGAATATGAACTCAGACAGTTCCTTCAGCCCCTACCATCTCCTGAAGGGGAAACATGTTTTTTGGGGAGTGTTCTTGACCGCGTGCATGGAGGGGATGGCACAGGGAAGGGAGAATGTGGAGTTTGTGGAGGGGAGTCTAATGGGGAAGCAATAGGACTTTGGTGAGTGGAGGAAGCCACTTCTGGGGAGCCTGTGCGACCCTGGGATCTGTACAGAGGGTGTTCATTAGCTATCTTCAGGGCTGTAAATGAAGAAGGGGATTGCAAATTTGTAGTTAGTAACTGCAAGATGGTACAGGGCTGATGTAAGGAGGGGTTTGAGTGGAGAAGGAGGAAAGCCTTCAGATAAGAAAGTTCCAGATACTTGCCATTTTGGGGTCAATTTTTTTTTTAAAGTCTGTAGAATTTCTTTATTGAGAGTTCCATATTTAGGCCATGTGTTTGGCTTTCTGATTTGTACTTTGGCCAGATTTTAGTGCTGAATTTAATAAGGCATTTTAGTTTGAGTCCAGTATGGAATAGAGGGTTTTAAAATTGGCAGAGAGACAGCCCAAGCGAGTGTCTCCAGGAATCGACTGAGTAGTTCCCATCTTTGGAGAGGCTCAACAGAGAAGGTGACAATGGAGAACAAGGTATCCCTTATACTCTTTATGACACCAATGTTCCAGTCTTGGACTGGACTTCCCCATGAGGGGCTGGGGAAATGTCTATCCCTCAATCCCAGTGGTAAGGGGCAAGGTGTGGCCTCTGTTTCTCTGTTTGTCACAGAGGGGTTAGCCTAATGGCAGGATCTCTGTTAAGCAGAAAGAGATTAGCCTAATGGCAAGATCTCCCTTAAGCAGAGAGAGATCAGGCCAACAGTGGGATCTCTGTCAAGCAGAGAGATTAGTGTCCCAATTAAGGAAGGCATAGTAGAGAGGGGGCAGAATCTCTGTCAAGCAGAGAGATTAGTGTCCCAATTAAGAAAGGCATAGTAGAGAGGGGGCAGAATCTCTGTCCAGCAGAGAAGGACAGAGTCCCAGTTAAGGAAGGGGTCTTACCTCTCCAAAAGGATGAGAAGGCCAGTGGTGGATGCAGAAGCAAAATGGCGAGTATGTTTCTGACTTGTGAAATTTGCTGAATGTGCCAGGGAAGGGAAGGTAGGGAATGAGAAGTGGGCTTTTCTTAACACCAACAATGGGCTTGATATAAGTCCCTTTATTGTCCACATGGCATGAACCCATAAGAGTGTAACCTGTGGTCGATCTTTGGTACCCCTGAGGGCTGTCGGCATCAGGTCTCAAACTCAAAGTCTTCATGCAACACTAGGGAGTGGCCCCAGCCAGATGCCTTTAGTCATTTTAAGCCTTCCTCCTGACACACGCACCAAACTTCTCCCATACAGCAGTTGAAATTCAGTACCCTTAAGGGCTGTCGAGGTTAGGTTTTAGACCCAAGACCTTCACATAGCACCAGAGACCAAGACCTTCACATGGCCAGCTGCATTCAATTGTCTTAGGAATTTCTCCCACATAAGGTGGACAGCAAAGGGCACAGGAGGCTTACGGTCAACAGGGAAGGGAAACGTACTCAGTTTAGAGATTTAACCATAGCTCCAAAGAGCAGTGGCTGGAGGTTCTCCCAGTTTTCAGAGAGCTTTAGGGGTGCTGGATGCTCACGGTCACTCCCCAGGTCCTATCAATTGTTTAACTGATTGCAGGTGAGGGGAAGGGGTCAGGAAATGGGGAAGCATTTACCTCACTCTCATTTCCTGGTCAGGGAACCAAAATGTTAGCAAAAAAGACCAGGATGGCAGCAAACTTCACAAGTCATTTCAGGCTTTATTCAGGAACAGGACTACATCTAAGGGGATGGACCCACTTCCCAGTGAAAAATGAGCCAGCGAACAAAGAAAGGGACTGGGTTTTTATAGGCTACTTTGGGAGGTGGTCTAGTGAACAATGTGCCAGTTCTCTTGGGTACTTAGGAATTTGGAGCTTGTTCCATCAATCAATCACATGGTCAGTTTTAGTGCTCAGGAATTCAGGCCCATGGATTAGGGGGTCCTGTGAGCTGTGGACCAGCATCTCTGGTGTGGTGAGACACTCCTTCTTATCTGCAATTAGCCCCAGGAAAACATTTGTCAGGGGAAGTGAGAGGTGTCAGTGCATGGCTATTTTTCTTTTTCCTCAGGCTACATTATTTTTAATTCCCACACCTATTAGAAACACTAGTTGACCTCTGTCCCTCTGACTTTTTTTTGCCCATTCTTGAGCTCCCTGGGAGAGGAATCAAATAGCATTTGTCCTTTTGTGGCTGAATTCTTTCATCAAACACCATACCTGTGAGATTCATTTGTGCTTCCCACAAAGGGATAGTTAGCACTTCCTGATCTAGGTAGTTAGTGCTTCCTGAAGTAGGCCATGTATGTATATACAGACCTCATTTAAAAAATGTTTCTGGTTCATGCTGAGAATTTGTGTTTTTTTCGGTTTGGGACGCCTTGTACACGTTGCTAGTGGATGACCCACATTTTTCTTTTGGGTAAATGCCTGGGAGTGGAAGGTTAGTTCATGTTTTGTTAGATTTATTCCTGGTCATTTGAATTTTATTTTATTTTTAGTACTGGGGATCAAATCCAGGGCACTAAACCACTGAGCCACACCCCAAGTCCTTTTTATATGTTATTTAGAGACAGGGTCTCACTAATTTGCCTAGGACCTCTCTTAGTTGCTGAGCCTGGCTTTGAACTTGTGCTCTTCCTGCCTCAGCCTCCTCAGCCACTAGGATTACAGGTGTGTGCAGACCCAGCAGTCATTTGAAATTTTCAATGCTATTATAATTAGACTTTCTTTTCTTCCCCAATTAATATATTATATTTTTATTTGCAAGCTCCAATATATTTTAATAGATGTCATAATTAATTGAATGAATATTTGCCTAAATGAATTAAATGAATATTTGCCCCTAAAAGAAAGTTCAGAAAGAAAACTTTGAGCTTTAAAAAAGCATTTAAAATATGATGTGATCCTCTTTTTATTACAAAGGGGTCACATTTTGTTTTTAAAAATAATGACTTTTTTCTCATATATAGCTAATGTATTGTATCTCAAATGCACATATTTAAAATTATAAGTATCTAATACAAAAACTGTAAGTATATCTACTTCAGTAAAATTATAAATAAAATCACATAATACACATTTTAGAATATCTGTTCTTTCCCTTTTATTTATTCATGTGCGTATCACACCAATTTACATCATACATAAAATTTATTGTTTTGACACTAAATTTTAATGTGCTATTGTTATTATATTTGAAGATTGAGTTTAGTTATCATTCACTTGAAGAATGTGGCAGTGTATACTTTTTGGTTTGCAAAAAGAATCTAATTTGCAAGGACATTTTTCTTCCAATGTCTGTGAAGACTCTCTTGATATAGTTCTGTAGGAGATAAAATCTTTAGTGTCATCAGTAAAGCTAACACACACCATCTTTTGAGAACAGCCCTGAAACACAACCCAGGACAAACTGATTTGTTACTTTGGCCACATCTATTGCCTTGACAACAAGCCAAATGTTTTTAAACCATGGGTAATTTCCCCCTCCTCACAGATAAAGAGCCAAATCTGTTCCCTCCAGATTGAGTCCCTAAGACAGCCATCCTAATGAAATGAGATGGCTATACTTAGATATGCTACAACTGTGGAGCCACTAAGGTGGCGTTAATAAGCTTTTGCCTCAAAGTCATGGCCCATCTCATTCATTCTTTTCTTCTGAACACTCTCTGCAACCAGTGTGTGTCTCTGCAGCCCCTATGAGCAAAACTGAGAGATATGTATTTAGGGAGAGAGTCTGGATAGAAGAGGAGCTGATACAAGAGATGATTTTGCAAACTGTATTCCCAAGGATGCCAGGGACAAGCTTTCTCCTGCTTTATTTCCTATGCAGCCACCGGCTACCAAAAGGGTCCCATGTTTTTCCCTCTCCACTCCCCACCGCAGGCATCCTTCTCCTAGCCTTCCTGCCCTCTCTCACCTCATCCCATCTTCCTTCTGGGTCTCTCCCCACCTGAATTTCTGCATTGCAGTGGTCCAGTGACTAACCCAAGGGGTTCCAGCCAGTCACAACTTCTCTAGGTCCCTCTTTCCCTGTCTGTAGAAATGGTAATCATCAAAGTAGTTCTAAGAGAATCAGAAAGCTGCCATTGGGTTTCCACGAGTTAACAGGTGTGAAGTGCTGATCATACTGTCATTAGGGCTCCCTCCTTATGAGGATGCCCTCTGAGTGTTTCAAACTGCACACCTCCCTGCCCAGGTTGGTAGTTCTAAGCAAGCCACCCAGGATATTTCTTAAGAGTGGAGTCAGCCTCATCTCTTCCTTTTCATCTTTGTGTCCTCAAAGGCAATTTGGCTCCAACATTGTATCATTCACAGTGTGTTCCTAGCCATTGTTACTGAATCCATGCCATCCTTCTGAGCTTAAGGAAATCGAGACCTAGAGAGGTGGAGTCATTGAAGAGGAACACAGGTTCCCTAGTTGATGCTCTGGGCTGAGCTGGCCATCCCTGGGCAGAGCCTGGTCCCTGTGGGTGGCCAACTGACACTGGCTAAGAGGCAAGTAGCCACTTCTCAATTAGCAAGATCCTTTGAAAGAGGAGCTTCACTTTGCTCTCAAGAAACCCCAGTGCCACCTAACGGCCCTGGCAAGAAATGCACAATAAGAAGTCACAGCTCTGACTTACCAGTGGGGAGGTATTACCTCCAGCCCCAGGGGCTGCCTGCCTAGCAAATGTGTATCTTCAAAGCACACCCCCCACCGAGCTACTGTCCTGGGCTTTTGAAGCTGTTTTTTCATGCATCAAATTCATGCAAGGATCTATTAAATCCAGTCCTCATGCTCTACAACTAGGGAACAGAGATGTGGTGGTGTTGTAGCCAAGGAATATCTGCCCTTCCGTGGCAATAAGGGATACCTTGGAACTGGAGAGATGGAAGCAGCCCAGAGGACCTCCATGGGAGGGGATCTGAACTCGGAGAGCTGAGCCAAGTCACCCATGATAGGTCATATGTCCCATGGTTTGCTCCAGCCTGAGAAATTCTATATCTCAGCCAGGTGTTTCCTACCAGGGCTCTAAATTGACTGGCATTTAAATGCATAGCTGTGTGCAAGGCCCAAGCCACACCCTGTGTAAGAACCTGAGATTAGCCTGGTGTATGTGAGAGAAATATATTAAATCTATTTAAGGAATGAGAAAAATGCAAAATGTCTCTAAACAAAACAAAAGGAATAACAAAATTAAAAGCAGAGACTCATTACTTAGGAAACAAAACAATTGGATTTGATCAAGAAAATAAAAAAATTCTTTGAAAAAGATAAGTAAAATAGACAACTCTATGGTAAAAAATGATATGGAGTTTAAGAGACAAGAGATGAATAGCTAATAAGAATAATGAGAGAGGGACATTTCTCTTATTCTGTTTCTTTCTTCCCCAGCTTCCCCAAACTCTGATCATTGCTCAGGCCAAGACATCAGCCACCTGCACAAAACATTTAATTCTTTCTTTTGCTTCCTTAAGGGTTGTGGAAAATAATATTCCTACAAGACAATCCCCAAAGAAAAGCAGAGAGATGATGCAGCTGGGGTGGGGTGGTAATCTAGCCAAGTATTAACCTCCCAGCAAATCCTTTCCCAATAACAATGGGCCCTGAAGGAAGACAGCAGATCTAAATGCTGGGCTCTGGACTTTGACCTTCTCCCATTGCAAATTAGTCTTAAATAGAGACAGTAAATATTGAAATTCTGAGAAACAATGAATCCCAGAGAAAGAAAAGCAATGGGCAAGATTTGAATATTCATCCCTCTGGATCTGGGCTCCTATCTCTCCAGGTAACAGTGAGTCTCAACCTTTTTACAACTGCCTTCCTGAGTTAGTTTTAACCTGCACAACTAGCCCCTGACTGTCCAAATGGCATGTCCAGTTTCCAGTTATGAAACCACCTTCATTGTACCCTATAAAACTAAAATCCCCTCTGTAACTTATGGCCATTTTCACATCCAGAAAATGAGCCCCTATGGCTCCCCAGTCGGTGAATGATCAATGGCTTCTCTGAATCTGTTCAGGTTTGCATCCATCGTTTTGTGCATACACTTCCTAGACTGTCTCTATACACTAAGTCACAACTCTCAGCCATCTGGTTGCTGCTTACTTCATCAGCATTAATTTCTCTCTCATTTCTGCCCATTTTTGGATCTTCCAGCATTTTCTACAGAACACTAAACTGTGCCCTTGATACCATCAGTTATCGGTGACGAGTCCTTCTCCCTCACATGGTGAAGTATAACATTAGAGAAGCAAGCTGAGGCAAGCAAAAAGCAGAGTTTATTTAAAAAGGATAATATAGACTTCTCCTGGGAAGAAGAAGGGGGCCATATCTAGTATCCTGGTATCCCAAGAAGTGAGAGCATTTTGACTTTTTTATATGTCCTGAGCTTCCTTTGTTCTTCTGTTCTCTTCCTCTTATCTCTCTCCTTCATGCACATGTGACTGGGCCCAGGAGATGCTCCAGTGGGATGGTCAAAAGGTGAGAAGCTGATGGGCTGGAGGGGCCAACTTGGAGTAATCTGGGCAGAAAGGGGGCCCAGGGTGCATTAATTAACAACTTTTATAACTCCCTATAGGGAGGGACTCCCTAGGACAGATTACATTAGCAACAGATTGGAGCAGGGGCAGGCTATCTTAATAAGGGTGGAGGAAGGCTCTGAAGGCTTTAACATTTCAATTCATTCCCAACTTCCCACAGCCAAATTGGCCTCCATACTCTCCATCCAACCCTAGCCTATTTGCAGTGACTCCCCATCTAATTCTGACTTCATCCTGCTTCTCTGGTTCAGCTGGACTGCCTTGCTTTATATATCCTCTTGCAACTCATCATTCAGGCAAACCCTTATTCAGTTCATCAACCCCAGCTTAAGTAAGACCTCACTTTAGAACTACTTTCCAATTTACACTTTCTATTTTTTTACCTCTTTGCCTGATGGGCTCTCTGCTGAATACAGGTCCTGCCATTTGTGTGCTTTTCCCCTATCACTTCCCACAGACTTGAGTACTCAGTAAGTACCTTGGAGGAGACATAAAATAGGCCACACAGACCAGGGCAGGGGCACCAGCATGGGCAGCACCTGAACATCTAGTCTCTGATACCACCAAGTTACCAGTGAGTTCTGCTCCCCAAATATGAAGATTAAACACCAGAGAAGCACCAAGGAAAGCATAGAAAGAAAGTTTTATTTTAAAAAATAGTAACAGACTTCTTCCAGGAGGAAGAAGGGGGCCATAATGGTGTCCTGGTATCCCAAGAAGTGGGAGCATCCTGCCCCTTTTATACATTTTAGACTTTCTTTGTTCCTCTGCCCTCTTTCTCCCTTATCTCACTCCATCCTCTGTAAGTGACCAGGCCTACCAGGCCTGCATGACCAGGGCAAGGGAAGCCAAAATGTGGGAAGTAAATGGGCAAGGGGGAAGGACCAAACAGAGTGATCCAGGAAGGTAGCAGCCCAGAAGGCAATAATTAACAATTATTTCAACTCCCTGCAGGGAGGAACAATTCCTGGGGCAGGTTACCTTAGCAACAGGTTGGTGCAGGGGGAGGGGCTTTGGGAGTAGGATGGGAAAGAAGAGCATTTGGTTTCCTTTCCTTTCCAACCAGCTCCCACCTTCCTGATAGGACCCAATTATTTATTATCTTTATTGACCCTCTTTATGCCCCCCTGCCCTCATCTCCCTGATTTGGGGCTGTCTGGATGGCAACATAGGAACGAAAAGGTTTTGAGATCCTAGTCCGCTATGTAGGGACAAGAGAGGGACTAAATTCAGGCAGTATATGTACCAATAACTTGTGATGTGTGGATCATTGATTCAGCATATTTACATGGCTTGCCTACTGTGCTGGATGCTGAAGACAGACCCAGGGTCTACTGAGAAGGTCATTTCCTCAAGGAGCTTATGTTCTAGCACTGCTAATGGGGGTGGAGGTTAGGCAGACAAGAAACAAGTAAACCAATGATTATAGGATATAATTAACAGTAGCAATATAGCGTCACAAAGAAACTAGCACATGTGCAAAATGGTGAATGAAGCCTGGGCACTATTCATTCTGGGTACACAGAAAAAGGATTTTTTTAAAAAAAATTTATTTGTTCTAATTAGTTAAACATGACAGTAGAATGCATAAATGGAGTATAATTTCTCATTCTTCTGGTTGCACATGATGTAGAGTTACACTGGTCATGTAATCATATATGCACAGAAGGTAATGATGTCTGGTTCATTCTACTGTCATTTCTACCCCCACACCCTCTCCCTTCTCTTCACTCCCCTCTGTCTAATCCAAAGTTCCTCTATTCTTTCCTAGCCCCTACATGTGTGAATTAATATATGCATATCAGAGAAAACATTTAGCCTTTGGTTCTTTGGGATTGGCTTATTTTGCTTAGCATGATAGTCTCCAGTTCTATTTATCAGCAAATACCACAATTTTATTTTTCTTTAAGGCAGAGTAATATTCCATTCTGTATATATACCACATTTTCTTTATACATTTATCTGTTGAAGGGCACCGAGGTTGGTTCCAAAATTTAACTATTGTGAACTGAGCTGCTATAAACAATCATGATAAACACTGATGGTCTAATTAGAATGAGATATACTCCATGTACTGTAGTATGCTGATTTTAAGTCCTTTGGGTATAAACTAAGGAGTGGGATAACTGGGTCAAATGGTGGTTCCATTCCAAGTTTTCTGAGGAATCCCCATACTGCTTTCCATGGTTGTTGTAAGGGCAAAAAGATCAAGGCAGCAGCAAACCATGCAAGTCATTTCAGGCTTTTATTCAGGAACAGGATTCATCTGTGAAGGTGGTGGTGGTGGACCCATTTTCCTGGTGGAAAATGAGCCACTGAACTAAGAAAGGGATTGGGTTTTATAGGTTTATGTTGGGGGGTGGCATAGTGGAGATGTGCCGGTTTTCTTGGGCACTTAGGAATTTGGGGCTAGTTCCATAAATCAATGAAGTGGTCAGTTTTAGTGCCCAGGAATTCGGGCTCAGGGGTCAGGGTCCTGCGGGCTGTGGACCGAGTGTCTCCGGCCTGGTGGAGCACTCCTCCCTTATCTGCAATTAGTCTTAAGGAAACACTCATCAGGGGAGGGAGGGGTGTTAGCATAGAGCTATTTGCCTCTTCCCTCAAGCTACACTGTTTTCAATTCCCATTACCTATTAGTTGTTGCATGAATTGGTAGTCTCACCAGCAATGTATAAGCATACATTTTTCCCCACATCCTTGCCAACATTTATTGTTACTTGTAATTGCCATTCTGATTGGAGTGAGGTGGAATCTCAGTGTAGTTTAAGTAGCAAAAAAATATTTAAGAAGGTAACATTTTGTTTTTTCACTGCTATGACTAAAAGGATCTGACCAGAACAATTTAAGTGGAGGAAAAGTTTATTGGAGGGCTCACAGTTTCAGAGGTCTTAGTCCATGGAAGGCTGGCTCCTTTCCTCAGGACTTGAGGTGAGGCAGAATATTATGGCAGAAGAATGTGGCAGAAGGATGCAGCTCACATGCTGCCCAGAGAGCAGAGAGAAGGATGTCCACTCTTGAGGTACAAACTATATACCCCATAGCCACACACCCGAAGAGCCACTTCCACTAGCCACCCCCCACCTGCCTCCAGTCACCACCCAGTTAATACCATTAGGGATTAATTCACTGATTAAGTTAAGGTTATGTTCCAATCATTTCTCTGACCCTTTGTAGTAGCACCCCCTCCTCCACAGAAGATCTTAATTAAGCTTCTCCAGAAATCTTCACCATAATTAATCTTAGGACTATCAGCAAAAGAGTCCCTAGAAAAGAGTTCAATGTAGTTAAACTTTCTATTTCCTGTTGCTTTATTTTACTTGGCTACTGGCCTGGAAATGATCAGCACTCCAGGTGCTAAACACTCTTTACTAGTTTTTCACAAACAATCATGAACTATCTAGTGTGGCAACAATATAATAGGTTATAGAAGTGTGTTTGCAAATGCAAAGTGTGGTAGGAAAGATAGGTCCTTAACAAGGCCTCTGGCCCTGATCTGGAGCTTCACAAAGATTTACAATTCAAAGATAAGCAAAAGTGTTACTAATTGGGCTCCTTGGTAATAGCTGGCAGTGGGAGGAAAGAAAGGGGAGAAGCTCTCCTCTTCTCAGGTGCTGACCTTGAAGGATTAACTTGCCCAGAGCAGTGAAAGGATAAGCTGCTTTTTTGTGAACTTCTGCAGATTGTGAACTCTGAGCCCCTCCCCTTACATGCAGGGTACAAAGTTCTGAAACTGCCTGAACTTGGAGTTCAGGGGGATTGATTGTTTACAGTGAAAGCTTTGCCCTCTGAACAGGCTGCAGCCAAATAAATGTGCTTACTGTTTCCCATCTGATGTCCATCTCATCTGTCCCTGTAACACCTGCTTGCATTGTTTCACATGTGAGCTTTTGGGGGACACCTCACATCCAAACCATGACACATTTGGTGTTGGCACATGCCTATGGTCTCAGTGACTCTGAAGACTGTGTCAGGAAGATCACAAGTTTGAGGCCAACCTGGGCAACTTAGTGAATAAGAAGTGGAGACTGTGGATGTAGCCTCAGGGGTAAAACACCCCTGGGTTTTACTCCAGTACCATCTCCAGTACCAGGGGAAAAAAATAAGGTAGCATTTATGGTAAGGCCTGGTCAACAAGAAAGAGCCAAATTTGCTGAATGAAGTGTTTGCTCTGGTTGCTATAACAAAGTACCATAAAATAGGTGGCTTACAAGTAACAGGGAGATTTTAAAATTTTTTTATTGATGCCTTATATACAATAGTGGAATTTACTGTGACATATTCATACATGCACATAATTTGGTCAATTATGTACTCTTCTCTCTCTCCTCCCTTTCCTATTTCTCACTTCTTGAAAACCAGAAATTTATTTCTTGTGGTTCTGGAGGCTGGAAATCCAAGACCAGGAAGCCAGCACAGTTGAGTTTTGATGACAGTTCTCTTCCTGGCTTCAGACTGCCACTTCTCACTTGGTACTCACCTGGCAGAAAGAGCAGGGAAGCACACACAACAATAAGACTGGGATTCTAATTAGAATAAGATACACTCCAGGTTTGTATAAATATGTCAAAATATATTCTATTGTCATGTATATCTAAAAATAAAGAAAAAAGATTAACTACTGTCCAAAATTTCTTACTCAGTTTTCCAAAAATATATTTATTTAATTATATATAGTTTAATTATATAATTATTATAATTATATATTTATTATAAAATTAACAATATATATAAAACTATATTTTGTTCCCTTCTTTTGTTTTGGACCTTTATGTAAATAAAATCACACATACATTATTTTTTAGCTTTTATCCTTCAATTTATGTTTTGGAGATTCACGCATGTCAGTACTTGTAGCTCTTATTCATTTTCATCACTGTGACATTCTCTAGGGTGGATTATACCATAGATTATTATTTTGCTCTTTCTGGTATACTGTTCTTGAAAACAAAAATAGCTGCATTCCTATTCTTGGACATATCTCCCAGTGCACCTATATAGAACTTACTCTTGGACAGGTATTGTGAAGCTGAATTGCTGGGCTATGGAGGATGCATGGAATCATTACCAAGGTAACGTCCCCACTCTTTTTCCAAGTGGTAATACCAATTTGCTCTCCTGCTAGTATATAACGGTGCTTTTTGCTTTATATCTTTGCTAATAATTGATATTATAATTTGCCATTTAGGTAGCTATAAAATAATAGTCCTTACACACTAATACTGGGTAACAACATGCTTCTGTCATCACTGGATAGATTCTCCAAACAAAAACTAAATAAAAGCTGGGCACGGTGGCACATGCCTATAATCCCAGCACTTAGGGAGGCTGAGACAGGAGAATCGTGAGTTCAAAGCCAGCCTCAGCAATGGTGAGGTGCTAAGCAACTCAGTGAGACCCTGTCTTTATATAAAACATAAAACAGGGCTGAGGATGTGGCTCAGTGATCGAGTGCCCCTGAGTTCAATCCCCAGTACCAAAAAACAAAAACCCAACAACACCACCAAAAAACCCAACTAAATAAAAGAAGCTATAGAACTAAAAAATAGTTGACAATTTAGACTTTACAGACATATAGAATAATTAATCAATTAATGATTGAATACACTTCATTCTCAGCAGCACATAGATCCTTTTCTAACATAAATCATGCTATGTAAGTTATCACATATGTTGGCATGCAATTGTAATATTAGCTTAATATATTTTAGCATCTGTAGGGTTATTTTGATAGCTCTCTTTCCATTGATTATTAATTTTAGTATTCTTGCTTTTCCTTGATTACACTTGTTTCATTTTTATCAACTTTCAGCTATATTATTATTATTTTTATATTTATTTTTTAGTTGTAGGTGGACACAATAGCTTCATTTTATTTTTATGTGGTGCTGAGGATCGAACCTAGTGCCTCCCGCGTGCTAGGCGAGCATGCTACCACTGCGCCATAACCTCAGCCCCTTTCAGCTATATTATTGCTTCTCTATTTCATATATTTTCTACTCCTACTCTTATTTTTTCTTTCATATTAACTAATTTGAAAATAATTTGTTAATTTAACTTCTTTCTGACACAAGTTACAAGTGTTCATCTAAGTACTACTTCATCCCAGAGATTCTATTTGAAGCTTTTATTATCACTTAGCTCAAAGCACTTTTTATTTAATTTTCTTGTGCTTTCTTCCTTGACCTGTGAGATATTTATATGTGTGCCATTTAATTTTGAAGTAGTTAACATGTGAGAGTGGGATTCTATATGGGGTTCTAATCTTTATGTGGTTAATTTTAAATGTAATAAATCATGCAGCAAACAGACTGCATGATTTCAAATTTTAAAAAAGTAATGGGAATGCTTTTTATATTGATTTTATTGGCTATGTGTGTGTCAAAACTGATCAAATTTCATATCTCAAATATGTGCATTTTGTTGTACTTCAAATTTGCTTCAATAAAGTTATGAAGAAAAAATAATAATTCTGTATGGCTTGAATTTTGTATACCCCTAATGAAGTTTGAGTGTTTATGGATCATTTGAGTTTCCTTTTCTATGAAATATTCAAGTCTTTGGTTAGTTTTTGTTGAGTTGTTTTTATTTTATTCTAACTTGTAAGTATTGTTTATATGTTTTGAATACTAATGATTATTCTATATGTATTGGAAAGACTCCCAAAGTCAGCTTTTTTTTTTTTGGTACTGGAGATTGAACTCAGGGGCACTCAACCACTGAGCCACATCCCCAGCCCAATTTTATCTTTTATGTACAGACAGGGTCTCACCGAGTTGCTTAGCACCTTGCCCTTGCTGAGGCTGGCTTTGAACTCGCAATTCTCCTGTCTCAGCCTCCCTAAGTGCTGGGATTAAGTGCGCCACCGCACCCAGATCAGCTTCTCTTTTTACTCTCTTTAGGGGATCTTTTGGTTAACTGAAGTTTACAAGTTTCATGTAAATGAGACTATTTCTTCTTTTTATGTTTTGTGCTTTTCATGTGTTATTTAAAAGATCCAATACTCTATTGCCATAAAGATATTCTTCTGATTGACCTCCTAAAAGTGTTTTAGTATGCTCTTCACACTCTTTCTTTTATGCTTACTTTCCCCCTGAGCCTCTGTTTTCTCTTCTGTTGGGGATGATAATAATTTATCTTTTAGGCTCCAGGCAATCATGTAGGTAAAGTATCAGCATATATCATGCATTCAGCCTATGGTAGCTTTTTGAGGATAATGATGATGATGCCTACTGAGGATCCAAAGTCATGGAGGGTCTGAAGGCATTTTTAAGTTTAGACCAGTGTCTCAAACTCCTCTAGAGTTAGATGGTTACAAATGCAGATGGCAGACCTCCCAGGCTGGGCTTCCTGCCAAAGCTACCCAGGCACCAGCCAATCTAGGCTCCTGCTGGGGCCCAGTCTTCCACAACACCTCCATTCAGTCCCCACTGATTAGTGGTCAATTGTGCTCAAACCTTTCAGGGAGAGCAGCCCTCTTCATCCAAGGAGACTCCCTTGCATGCAGGGACAACTGAGGCTGGGACATAGCTCTCTCTACCAAAGGGAAATCAATAGATAGAAATCAGAGGAACTGGAGAAGAGAAGGCAGGACCTTGGTGTTCTCTGGGTCTTGATTTCTCCAGCTCTGAAAAGGGGCCAAGTGTGCCAATGCTGAGACTGTTTCACCAAAAAATGTCTGCAGACCCTTAGGTTTCCAGAAAGGGGTACTCACACCTCAGGAGTGAGAATTTTAAAACTGTCTTGCTTTCAGATAAACATGAACCCAACATGTCCATATTTTGAGCTCTCAAGATGACAAATTTATAATTAAGAATATACCCTCTTTGTGGAACACAAGATGGCAGGCTAAAGGGAGGTTGTATTTGTTGTCACCCTTGGACTGTACTCAAGCAGCAGGAATACCACTTCTCTGCAGGGTGGGTGAAAGAAGGATTCCACTAAAACTCAATGTTGGACAGTCAGAGTTTCTTAGAGACTCAAAAATTTAGGGTACATCAAACAAGAAAAAGGGACAGCACTGGAGCTAAGCTGCTAGCAGTAGCAGTGGCATTTGCACAGAGAGAAGGAATCCTCTCACAAATACAACAGTCTTAGTGTGGAAAATCTGCAATTCAGAGGGGCAGCCTGCCCTAATCTGATCCAGAGTCTGTACTATACAATATGCTAATGCATAAAGATGTCTCATGTTTCCCAATTGTGCATGGAGAGCCAAGGCAGGAGACATCATGAGATGACCACACTGCATCAGCGGCTACAGGAACTGAGATCCAGCTACAGGAACCAAGATCCAGGAAATCTGAGCTGGGTCCAACACATGAACCTGCCATATGACCTAGCCTGTACCTAACAAACCAAGAGAAAAACAGGCCCAGGGAGTATTCTACCCAGGGGAATACAGATCAGAAAGTCTGGGCAGGGGCTAGCTCCCTACCCCATTTTTGAGTCTGGCATCCAACAGGAATGGCTGGGGTGGGTCAGAAATTTGAACAGGTGGGTGTGACTGTACTCAGCAACAAAGCTCAGGATGCCAGGAAAGGTGGGGCCCCCAGGCAATGGAAGGGGAAAAGGATTAGCTGCTCCACCTTATTAGTAAAACCCTGCGGAGGTTCCTGGGACAGTCTCCCAGCATATATCAGCCACTTTCAGGCCCTGGAAGTGCACCAATTGAATATCTCCAGAGCAGTACCTGGGCCTGACTAGACCTAAACTCTGCCTTCAGGAACTCCTCTCACAGAGCTCTGATGCAACTCCACCCTGGATGTACATTGACCTGGTCTGTGCAGATAAAACACCAGCTGACATTACTTCCAAACCCACCCCACCTCACATTACTGAGAAAGGAAGCTGAGAATTTTTGAACTCCACTAGCTACTTGATGAGCAACACACAAAGAGAAACGCTCTGATAGCCCACAGCCACTATTCTTATGTTCTGTATATACTTCCAGAAGAAATGAAAAATACAATTAATAATTTAGACTTAACACACATGTGGAATATTTCATCCTTCAATGACTCAATACACTTTCTTCTTAGCAGCACATGGATCCTTCTCTTATTATCCTTAGAGATAATAACTTACATTCTATCAGATCATAATGGAATGAAATTAGAAATCAACAATAAAATAAAAAATAGAAGCTACTCTAACAATTAGAGACTAAAGAATATGCTATTGAATAAAGAATGGATAGCAGAAATTGGGGATGAAATTAAAAAAATACTTAAGAGGTAAATGAGAACAGCTATACAACATATCAAAATCTCTGGGGGGGCTTGGGTTGTGGCTCAGTGGTAGAGTGCTTGCCTCGCATGTGTGAGGCACTGGGTTCAATCCTCAGCACCACATAAAAATAAATAAATAAAAGAAAGATATTAAAAAATTATTTAAAAATCTCTGGGACACTATGAAGACAGTGCTAAGAGGAAAGTTCATTACATTGGGCTCATTCCTTAAAAGAATAGGAAGTCACCAAATAAATAACCTAATGTTACATCTCAAAGCCCTAGAAAAAGAAAAACAAATCAGCACCAAAAGCAATAGAAGACAGAAAATAATTGAAATTGATGAACTTGATATAAACAAACATGAAAACAATCCAAAAAGTTGATAAAACAAAAAGTTGGTTGCTTGAAAAAATAAATAAAATTGATAAACCTTTAGCCAGGATAACAGGGAGAGAGAAAACATGAATTACTAAAATTCATGATGAAAAAGGAAATATCACAATAAATACTACTGAAATACAGATGATAGTCACAAACTATTTTGAAAATTTATACTCTAATAAAATAGAAAATCTTAATGACATCAAAAATTTCTAGAGACTTACCTAAACTGAATCAAGAGGTCATAGAAAATTTAAACAAATCAATTTCAAGCAATGACCTTGAAGATGCCATCAAAAGCCCAACAACTAAGAAAAGCCCAGGGCCAGATGGATTCTCAGCTGAGTTCTACCAGACTTTCAAAGAATAACTAACACCAACCTTCCTTAAATTATTCCATGAAATAGAAAATGTGGGAGCCTTTCCAAACTCATTTTGGTATCACACTGATACCAAAACTAAAGACATATCAAGGAAAGAAAACTTCTGACCAATATTCCTCATGAACATAGATACAAAAATTTTTAATAAAATTTTTATTGCAAATTGTATACAAAAACATATTTAAAATATAGGGCACCATAATCAAGTGGGGTTCATCCCAGGATGCAAGATTGGTTCATGGAACTCAATAAATGCAATTCATCACATCAACAGACTTAAGCACAAGATTCATGTGATTATCTCAGAAAAATAAAGAAAAAGCATTTAACAAAATTCAGCATCCATTTATGTTCGAAACAGTAGAAAAACTAGGGACTGAAGAAACAAAACTCAACATTGTAATAGCTATATATGAGAACCCCAAGGCCAACATCATTCCAAATGAAGAAAAAAATGAAAACCATTCCCTCTAAAAACTGGAACAAGACAAGAATACTCTTTTATTACTTCTATTAAACATAGTCCTGGAAATTCTAGCCAGAGCAATAAGACAGAAGAAAGAAATTAAGGGGATATAAATAGGAAAAGAAGAACTCAAACTATCCTTAAGAACATGATCCTAAATTTCAAAGACCCAAGAAACTCCACCAGAAAACTTCTAGAACTTAGCTGGCCATGGTGGCACACACCTGTAATCCCAGTACTTTGGGAGGCTGAAACAGGAGAATCACAAGTTCAAAGCTGGACTCAGCAACCGCAAGATGCTAAGCAATTTGGTGAGACCCTGTCTCTAAATAAAACACAAAATAAGGGCTGAGGATGTGGCTCAGTGATGGAGTACCCCTGAGTTCAATCCCCAGTACAAAAAAAAAAAAAAAAACAAGAAAGCTTCTTGAATTCATATATAAATTCAGCAAAGTAGCAGGATATAAAATTAACACCCATAAATTATTTGCATTCCTATATATCAGTGATGAAACAGCTGAAAAATAAAGTAGAAAAACTATCCCATTGACAATAGCCTAAGGGCTGGGGTTGTGGCTCGTGGTAGAGCACTTGCCTAGCATATGTGAGGCAATGGGTTCGATTCTCAGCACCACATGTAAATAAATAAAATAAAATCCATTAACAACTAAAAATGTTTTTTAAAGAAAGACTTGTAGCACTGTTAAAAATAAAACCAAAAATATCCTCAAAAAATAAAATATTTGAGAATCAATCTAACAAATTTCATCTCTACAATGAAAACTACAGAATGCTAAAGAAAGAAATTGAAGATGACCTTAGAAGATGAAAAGGTCTCCCATGCTCCTGGATAAACAGAATTAATATTGTCAAAATGGCCATACTACCAAAGCATTATACAGAATTAATGCAATCCCATTAAAATTCCAATAACATTATTCATAGAAATAGAAAAGGCAGTTATGGAATTCATTTGGAAAAACAAGAGACCAAGAATAGCCAAAGCAATTTTTAGCATGAAAAGTAAAGCAGGAGGCATCATAACACCAGAACTTAAATTATACTAGAGAGCTATAGTAACAAAAGCAGCCTGGTATTGACACCAAAACAGACATGAAGACCAATGGTACAGAACAGAAGACACAGAGACAAACTTATATAAATACAGATATCTCATCCTAGACAAAGTCACCATAAACATATATTGGAGAAAAGATAGCTTCTTCACCAAATGGTGCTGGGGAAACTGTAATAGAATGAAGTTGAATCACTACACTCACCCTACACAAAACTCAACCCAAAGTGGATCAAGGACCTAAGCATTAGACAAGAGACCCTGCACTTACTAGAATAAAAAGTAGATCCAACTCTCCAACATGTTGGCTTAGGAACCAACTTCCTTATTAAGAAACTGGAAGTGCAAGAAGTAAAATCAAGAAGCAATAACTGAGATGGTATCAAAATAAAAAGCTTCTTCACAGCAAGGAAAACAGTCAATAATGTGAAGAGAAAGCCTACAAAATGAGAGAACATCTTTTGACACCTGCACCTCAGATACAGCATTAATCTCCAGGATATAGAAACAACTCAAAAAACTTAACACTAAAATAAATAATAATAATAATCCAATTAATAGTGGGGCAAAGGAGCTAAACAGGCACTTCACAGAAGAAATATAAATGGTCAACAAATATATGAGAACATTTTAACATCTCTAGAAATTAGACAATACAAATTAAAACTACATTGATATTTCATGTCACTCCAGTCAAAATGGCAATTATCAAGAATACAAATAACAATAATGTTGGCAAGGATGTGGGGAAATAGGCACTCTCATACTTGCTGGTGAGACTGAAAATTGGTGCAACTATCTGGAAAGCAGAAAGGAGATTCCCCAGAAAACTTGGAACAAAACCAACATTTGACCCAGCTATCCTACTCCTTGGCATATATCCAAAAGATTTAAAATCAGCATAGTACTGTGACACAGTCACATCAATGTTTATAGCAGCTCAATTCAGCCCTGCAAGAGATAAATGGATAAAGAATATGTGGTACATATACACAACGGAATATTACTCAGCCAAAAGAATAAAATGATGGCATTTGCCAGTAAATGGATGGAACCAGAGACTATCATGCTAAGTGAAATAAGCCAGTCCCAAAAAACCTAAGACCAAATGTTCTCTCTGATACATGGATGCTAACTCATTACAAAGGATGGTAGGGAGAGGAAATGCAGAAGTTCATTGGATTACACAAAGGGGCATGAAGAGGTGGGAGGGGGATGGGAATAGGAAGGAGAGTATAATGAATGGAACAGAAGTTTCCTATGCTCATATATGAATACATGACCAATGTAACTCTCCATCATGCACAACCACAAGAATGGTATCCAAGTTGGAATGGGTTGCACTCCACATATGTATATGTCAAAATACACCCTACTGTCACGTATATCTAAAAGCAATGAATTAAAAAAAGTTGAGCAATGACCTCTAAAAGTTGAATTTAATGAACATTACCACTTTCTCTGTCAGAAATCCTATTGCCAGAACTATGGACTTACAGAAAATTGTCTAATTTATCCTCCTCTGTAACTTCTCAGCCTCTGACTGGAGAAATAAAGATGGAAATATACAAAAAATAAAATAAAATGAACTACGTTTTTCAGCATCCTTGGCAGTGAGGGGTGATCACAAGATGAAGGCAGAAGCCGCTGAGCCTCTAGCTCCTTGGCTCCTCCTTCCCTATGCCCTGGCAGCTGTCTTGAGAAGGGTGGCAGAAGAGAACACAAGAAGGTCCCCGGGTATGAGGGCATGGCTGAGCAGCCATGGCAGCACACGCAGCTCACCCCTGAGCTGTCAGTTTTTCCAAGTGAAAGGAAAATCTCACCACTAAACAGTGAGTTTTTTGTTTTGTTTTGTTTTGTTTGATTTTTTCCTAATTGAAGGAAGACTTGTGCATTGGATTTCCTTTGTTCGCCTTAGTTCCCAGGCTCTAGAAAAATCTAAACCAAAAGGACCAGCTGCCTATGTCACTAATTTCTCAGATATCTGGGGCTGGGTTAGAGACACCACAGGAAACCTGTCCAGCACCTAATCTGACCCCTTGAGGCAGAGTTAACACTGATTCCTGCTCAGGATTCTCAGCCTCCCTGGAATGTTCAGAATCTTTTTTCTCTAGATGCCAACACCCAAGTCCAAAATCTCTGGGCTCACATGACTCTTGAGTACTCTCTAGTACAGGTAAACTCTGATCAGAGTGTTTTGTTTTGTTTTGATTTTTTTGCTACCAGGAATTGAACTCAGGGGCACTCGACCACTGAGCCACATCCCCAGACTTATTTTGTATTTTATGTAGACACAGGGTCTCCCTGAGTTGCTTAGTGCCTTGCCAGTTGCTGAGGCTGGCTTTGAACTTGCGATTCTCCTGTCTCAGCCTCCCTAAGTGCTGGGATTACAGGCAATCCTTTTGTCTTCATAAATTGATTATACCAGCTATCTGTTATAGTGATGGATGAAGCCCTTGCTATGCCCCTGAATCCAGGCTATGAGAAGTCTAAAGTAGAATGTTGAGCCATCGCTATGAAGCCTCTGCTCTCAGTATATCCCACCAAGAGCCACAGTCCTTTGCATTTCACAAAGTTCAATCCTAGTCTCTGTCCACCCAAGAAGGCAGAGTGAGAGTAAGACTTGCCTTCCCACCTTTACTTTGTTGTCTGTCTCAGAAAATCAGTGGCCTGGGGAAGACCAATGGCCAGGGAGCATGCAGCCACTACACCTGCCAGCCCCACACTGGGCCTGGAAATAAGAACCACCACCCAACCACAGTTCCTTAGTATGTCCCTGTGGCCATGTCTCCACCAAGAGCACAACCAGCAGATGGTGTAGCACTGGATGAAACCAAATGTAGGCAGAGTATGTTCTCCAGAAGAAGCTCCTCCACACTGGGGAGCTGAGCGTGACTGAGTGTACCTGAGTCACTAGTGTGACTCCAGCCTCTCTTTGTGATGCAAGCCAGAACTAGCAGTGGGAACTGAGAAGTTTGTCAATTTTATACTAAGACACTATTGCTTCCTGCCAGCCAGAAAGGCCCAACATGAAACTAGAAATAATGTGGCCCCTGTGAGACCACACACATGGTCAGATGAGAAAGGGACAAATCCAAAGGATGTGGGGAGGTCCAGGTGCACACCATGCATCTTACATGGAGTTCAAAACATCTACACTCCAGTAATCCCCACAAGATGGGCCTTGAGGTTGTCCAGATGCTTGATGCAAACAGCCACAGGTGGGAACTGTGGTACAAGCACATAATGCTGTGTGTATATGACATACCCAGCCCAGAGGATACTGTACAGAAGGCAGTGTGCCAGCTGCTGTGGTCTTTTCTGCCTAGCATTCAAATCAAGACAGCATAAAGCACCTCCATGGCATTCAAGAGCATCATGGCCAAGATAGCTGTTGAGATGGAATTTAAAGGTTGACCTGGGTCTCCTTGGGTGCAGAGATTGCAGAAATTGGACTGTTTCCTAGGATTCTTCTCCCTCCCTGGCTCTTCTGTGTCTTCTTCCATGTTTGAGAGGAGAAGAGATGGTTCTGAGGAGGATGTGGGGAGGTGAGGATTGACTTGAGTAGTTCTACTGAACTACTGATTGATTTAAGTGTGTTCACTGAAGAGAACACAGGATTATTAATTACCTGGCCAGGTTTGATGACAAGGATCTCAAATACCAACAAATAACAGCAGCACTTAATATAACTACCCAAATATTATCTATAGCATTTCTTTTCTCATTAGCCACAAATGACCATTTAATCAATGAAGAAAGGAATGCTGAAGGTTAAGTAGTGCGTGAAAAGTCTGCGCGTCAATGAGTGGCAGAGATGATGTGTGAGAGCACGCCTCACCCTCAGCACCATCTGGTTTCCCTCAGTTCAGGGTCTGTTTTATATCCTTTAGTGGTTGGCCATGCTAGGAGAGATGACACAGCCAGCAGCCTTGGTAGCAGTGTTGGGTAGGCCCAAAATGACTAAGTATAGTCTCCTTACAGAGACTTCCAGCAGGCTGTTTTTAGTATGCAGCCAGGTCATGAACACCCTGATTCAGTGTGTAAAGTCATAAACATTTGCATGTGAGTATGCGCCCACTGATGTAACCTCTTGGTCTGGTCTGCATATGAAAAAGGCTATGGGAATGGCTCAGGGGGCTAAATGGAACTGGCTGGGGGCTGAAGCTGAAACTAGGGGCTAGCTAGAGGCTGCTGCTACCTCTGAATAAAGAATGTCTATCATCTCAACTGCATCTTGCATCTTCTTCCACTTGCCAGGATCCTGAATCTGTTTCCCAGGGTCTGAGCGCCCACCTGACCAGCAGTTTTCAGCACTCCTTGTGAAATAATTTATCTTCCATCCTCCAAATCCTTCACTGCATAAGAAGGACTAATTCTACTTCAAATATGAAAGAGAAATAAAACCATCCACAGTGTTGAAGACACTGGGACATATGCATCCCTCTTTACTGCAAGAAGAAATACCTTATAGGCCCTTTGACTCATGTCATGCTCCCTGATGTTACTGATTTAGGAGGAGTTTTCTCCAGATCTCAGCAATAAAACAACCTCCCTGCTCCTCTCCTGCCTCATGTCAAAGTCTTCTGAACTAAGTAGAAAATGTGGACTGATGTCCTTGAGATGAATCTCTTCTGCCTTTAAAATTCACAGGATGAACAGTAGAGGCCTATTTGCTATCCACATATTTTCTATTAATATACAACTTAATTTATGCAAGTATTTAATATTTTGGCTTCTGAGATGGAAGGAAGTGGGAATGCATATGGTATTACAAAGGTGTGTCAAATAAATGTCTTTATTGTGAAGATTGCATTGCAGACTTAGTGTGAAAGGTAGAAAGATAAGTACAATAGACTTGGGGTCCAGAAGCAAACATTCTAGTTGCAGATTCATTCACAAATATTTACTCAGCAACTTTAAGTGCTTAGCACAGGGCAAGTGAAGTAGAGAAGTATCTTGTTCCTGGTATTTGTTGAATGGTGAAGGTGAGTATAGACGAAAGATGCTGAATCCAGCCTGGACAGGAAGGACGTTTGGGTAGGAGAATGTGGAGAGAAGGTGAGGCTTCCTAAAGGAAGGGATGTTTGAATGGGTGATGGCGGGAATGGTAGCTGGGTATGGAAGAAGGAACAAGGGGTAGGCATTCAGAGACATGACCCAAAAAAGGCAGTGGCATGTGCATTTCCTTGGTTAACCTGGGACTGTGAGGGATAAAATCAACACTCTTTTCCCCTGGCAAAGTAGGATAGAGGAAGTAAGTTTCATGTTGAGGAGAAGCACAGTCATTTACTTAACTGGGTGGCTTATAACATAGACTCTAATTAAGAAAATTTCAGATGCACAAACTCAATGATTTTCCGATGTGATGCAGAACACAGGATGCCTACGTTATTGATGAATAGACACCAATCTCTAACTGGATCAAGAAAATGCACCTATACGTTGTGAATCTTAAGAGAAGGGAAAGCACCATCTTCCAGAAGGTTCGGGCAGCTTTTTGCCTGGTCATCTTGAGAAACTAGAGCTTTAAGCACATGCTGGGAAATTCTGGGTCAGCATGAATACTCTCAGGTCCAGTCTCACAGGTCCATATTTCCCAACATGAGCTGGAGGGAGGCAGGTGCAGATGTGTTATTGATAGGAAAAAGTGAAAATAGAGAATGAAAGAAGCCATCCAGTTTGCTGACCCTTGACTCAAAATACTGGCTCTACTTCTCTCCAAAGTGCCATCTTTGTGATATGGCTGAAAAGAATTCGATCTTTTCTTTCCATTTCTTTGCATTCTTCTTACCTCTTAGTGCCACACATGAGTTTCAATGGATATTAATGTCAACAGCTATATTATAGCTAAAATAGTGGCCTGGAGAAAGTAGGAAGTTTTGGTTAGCATAGGGGGCGTTGAATGAAAATCTGATCTGTTTTGTCCCTCTGAACTTGAAAAAAAATGTGCCTTATAAAAAGTGTATGGATTTTTTGTGTATATCATTTCACCTCTATGCTGAAAGTGACAAGTTTTCATGATGAAACTTGGTCTTTCAGAGGGAATCTGACTTACTCTTAGACATGATAGAGAAGAAAGAAATTGATTTCTTATTCTGTAGAGCCTCTGCTCTTGCTTGGGTCACCTGTTCAAGGTGACCACTGACAAAATGACTCTTCTGATGTCAGTGTGTGTCTCCCACCTGATTGTTCCAATAAGCTCTGTGACGTGTAACTTCTGTGGTGCTCACTGACATTTAAAATCCTGTAGGTAAAAAGATTTGTACTGATGATGTGCAGGAGTGCATTGGTTTGATGCACTGTTGCAGTTTTGGGGGAAGCAGCTATTGTGCATCTCGCAGGAAAGGTAGGATGTAGACATGTGAGGAGAGAGAACAGCATTATTATTGAAAAGGAGACGGGAAAGTGAGACATGTTGAACTGAAAGTTCTTGTGTTTATCTTCCCCTGTGAACATGATTGATCATGCCCTCTGTGTCTTGTAGGAGACATGATCAGGACGATGTTGGGGTGGTAAGTAGAGTTTTAACATGTAACTTTTTTTTTAGTTGTAGATGGACACAATACCTTTATTTTTATGTGGTGCTGAGGCTTGAACCCAGTGCCTCACACATGCTAGGCAAGCACTCTACCACCGAGTCACAACCCCAGCCCTAGAAATCTAATTGCTTAATCTTTTTTGAATTTTAAAATTATTATTAGAGCTTTATGGTTATACATAGTAGCCAGGTTCATCCCAAAAATCTCTGGATTCATCCTGAAGATCTCATACATGCATGGATATCGATTTTGGTTTACTAACACTCCCTTTTTCCTTCCTTTTCCCTCCTATCCTCCTTTCTATCGCCCAATCTCCTTCCTCTACTCTACTAGAATTTCTTGTGCTTATCTATTAAATACAATCTATTGTATTTGATTGGTTCTTGTAATCTTATCCTTCCTTCTCTCTTTACTCTAGCTTAATTGCTCAATCTTTGAAAAGGTATATGATCTCTAAAACAACGTATGGCTGAATATTGGAGCCTCAAGCTACCATTTCACTCCCCCCTGCCCCATAAATGCCTAACATACATTGACAACCTTTAAGAAACGAACTAGTCTTTTTAAAAATCATTATTCATTCATTAGAATAATCTTTAGAAAAATCAGATAATTTGTCAGCTGCATAAACATGCATCTTACGACACACATACCTAGATGTACGCAAATTTTATGGCATGAAGGAAAATGCCTTGCATGAATCCCAATGAACTCTTTTACCATAATTATTAATGCATATCAGTTATACAAATTAATGATTTTCACTAACAGTGAGGAAGCACTGAGGTGGTTGTGCCTCTCCTATGTGTGGCAAAAAGTCTAAAAAACTTTTATAAATTTTATGTGTCATTTTGTGGAGGAAGAAAACAGATACTTCTTTTTTTTATTAGTTTATTTAATTGCATTTCAAGTCATAGCACATATATAGAGTTCAGTTTTTCCATTTCTCTGGTTGCAAACCAGATCAAGTTACACCAAATGTGTTTTCATACATGCACCAAGGGTAGTGATGACGATCTCAACCATCTTTACTATACCCATTCCCCTTTCCTGCCCCCCCGCCTCCCCCATGTCACGTCCAGTGTTCCTCTATTTCTCTTATGTTTCCCATTCCCACCTCCCTTATTCATCAGCATCCACTAATCAGAGAGACCATTCGGCATTTGGTTTTTTGGGATTGGCTTACTTCACTTAGCATAATGCTTTCCAATTCCATCCATTTGCCTGCAAATGCCATAATTTTATTCTATTTTATTGCTGAATAATATTCCATTGTGTATATGTACCACAGTTTCTTTATCCATTCATCTATTGAAGGACATCTGGGTTGCTTCCACAGTTTTGCAATTGTGAATTGTGCTGCTATAAACATTGAAGTGGCTGCTTTACTGTAGTGTGCTGTTTTTAAGTCTTTAGGGTATAG
>PVHX01017979.1:0-38431 GCA_004024805.1 Geosciurus inauris
GCGCAGGGTCTGGTTTTCTGTGTCTGCCTCCGACCTAACAATAGGATCATGTCATTTGCAAGCAGATGACTTCTTTCCTATTTCTATCCCTTAGTTTCCATCTCTTGCCTCATTGCTCTGTCTGGTTTCAAGGTCTGTATTGCACGGATGTGGTGAGAGTGGACAACTTTGTCTTTTTCTTAGTTTTAGAGGAAATGCATTTAATTTTTCTCCATTCGGTGTGATGTGAGCTGTGGCTTTGTCATTCATAGCCTTTAAAATGCTGAGGTAATATTTCTCCATCCTCACCTTCTCCAGCTTTTTAAACACATGATTAGATGGTGGGAAGACGTTTTCTGCATCTATTGAGATGGTCCTGTGATTCCTCTGCTTATTTCTAAGTGGTGAATAACCATTACTGATTTGCAAATGCTGAACACACTGCCTTTGTGCAGGACAGTATTGATGTTAATAAGTTCTAAGGAGGAAAATCACTCAGGATAAGAAGAACTTTTTTTTCTATGTTTGAGGCATAGGGCACTTAGGTAAAGAGGAAGGAGAATAAATTTTCTTATTAACCCAGATGAGTTTCCTTTGAGAAGTTCAACAAGGCTGGAGGAGGAGTGGGCAGAAAGAAGGCAGAATGACCATAAGAGCAAGGACTTGGGTGCTTGACGGCCAAGCCCAAGGCAATGGGGCAGAGCCACCCTGACGTGCTCACATGGGGCTTGCTTGTCACATATGTGGGGCGTTGTCATGAGTTGCTGCCCAGGGACAGGTCCCAGGCCCCTGCACAAGACCACAAGTGCAGACTCAGCCATGGGGCATCAAGGACTGAGGAGCATCTGGAGCCTGTGGGCTGGTGTGTGTCCTGGCTGGGAGCCATTTGATCAGAGTCTACAGAGGCTTCTCAGCAGCTCCTTCTCTCAGGCTGAGCATCATGGAGCAGGAAGAAGCTGTCAAAGACCGAGGGCCTCAGGTAGCAGAGTGATGAAGGTTCTGTGGAAACAAGTTCATTTTCAACTATCTGCTCACCACTCATGACACATCTCCTGGGAGCTGTGAGGGTCTGGTTGTCCCTCCTTGGATGCCTCTCTTGAGTGAAGGAACAGCTCCAGGACAGGACTCTCAGCTCAGCCTCTCCTGTGTCCTGACTCCTTTTCCCTTTCCCTGTAGCTTGGTCACTCTGAGAGTCACAAGGGGAGCATCCCTGAGAGCAGCCCACCTAGAACTTCTCAACATTGCTCCATATGCTAGAATCTTCCCACCCATGGGGGCCTAGCATTGGACTATTGGACTAATCTAGAGGTAGCCTCCAAGGAACAACACAATCTGCTGCCTCTAATGCACCCCTTCAGCTCATCATCCCATGAGCCCCTAGGACTCAGTGGACACCCATTGGCAACCCTTGATCTCCTCATCTCCTGCACACCCCACACACTCCCTGGAAGCTGGGACTCCACAGAAGTTGCATGACCCTCCTGAGGGTGCTGAAGGATGTGTGCCTGGTTCTCTAGACCCCACTGACTCTGCAGCTGTGCATAGATGGGTTGGCACTCCTGCTGACCCTGCCCCTTCTGCAGCAGCCTGTGGTCCACCCTCCTACCTGGGGACTTACATTCACGACCTCTTCTTCCTGTGGATGTAGATGGCAGAGACACTGACTGCAATTAGGCTCTTGAGGCCAAGTAACATGGCTATGAGGTATGGAGTAAGATTATAATACCCCATTGTTCCTGAAATGAAGGGACAGGGGGAGCCATTAGAAGGTATCTAGGGAGTCCCTCTCCACCCAGCAGCCGGCACTTGCCTCAGGTGAGGCTACCTGGGCCCAACAAAATGGCAAAGCTTTAGTACATATGCCCTGTCCTGGCTGCCCTGGTCAAGCCTGAAGCAGAAGCCTGGTCAAGAGATTCCTTATTCCCACTCACCCAGCCTCAGGTCCAGGGTGTGCTCCCTGAGGGAAGGTGAAAAAATGTGCTCTGTGCACACTGCCCACTCAGACATGCTGTTCCCTACTGGATCCTAACCATCCTGCACAGAGAGACTGTCATCTCCTCCTGATAAGGAAACTGAACCATAGGAATTTAGGAATGGTCACAGCTTAGAGGAATCCAAACCCAGAGAAGCTGCTCCCTGGAGTCCTATATGGTCATTTCTTAGACCATGTTCTTTGGGCCAAGAGATTGTCCAGTATCTCGGGGCCATGAGAATAATTTTCAATGGAGTATGCACAGTGGGTCAGGGGCATTCCATGGTGAGAGAGGAGAGCAAGGCTGCCCACTCAGTACCATGGGTGAGCTGAATAACCCTGTGTCTCAGGACCTTGGGAGCCTGCTAAGGTGATGCAGGCTGAACTAACAAAATTGCTGGCTGCAAAACACTCTTGTGGGTAAAGAAATGGTTTCTTCATTTGGGAGAGGCCAAAATGTTCAAATAGCAGACCACCACTCCAGTACTATGTCACCTGAAGTCTTTCTGTTGGACACACAAAGCTAGTTCCTGGGCAGCAGACCTATGGAATCTTTGCATTTTACCAAGAGCCACGTATGCAGTTATTCAGATTTTCACCAAAAGTGAACTGGCTTAACCTCAGGAAGGGAATTCTTAGCATCTGGTATTTAAACATAAATTGGGAAATGGTACTAATTAGCTAGGAGATTTCAGGGCTGCTTCTGGGCAACAGATCTTTGAGAAAAGACAATGACAAGCTTAGCTTGAGTCCTCACAAGGTAAAGGTGAAATGTGAGAGCCAAGGGACTTCTTGGTTGTAGTGTAGATTTTTTGTGCCCTGGAGTCAGAGGGCAGCAAAAGCCTAGGACTGGTTCCTGGATGCAACTGTCAGTGTAGCAGAGCTTCAGAGGAGGTCAATTTCTCCAATTCAAGGGCTTTCTGTGTTTGAATAGGGCCCTGATGGGGAAGGAACAGAACCCTGACATGAGGTCTAGGGACATATGGACCAAAGCACTCAAAGACCTTAGTTGACTCTGGGTTGCTGACCACAGTCACAGCAGGATGGCCTCAGATTAACCCTGCTTCGCTATATCCAGTGCCATCTTCCATGTTCTATCCCAACAAAAATGCTTCTTCTGCATCATGTAATCATCATTGTAACACAGAAAAAAGAAGTGCTATGGTCCCATGTTACAGAGAGTATCTGGGCTGCAAAAGGCCACACTTCTCACGGGCTGGCCCTAAGGATGCAATTTTCACTCTGGTATCCAAATGTGTCCAAGGGAACTGAGAGTCTTAGACCAAGAATTGAAGACTCCTCCCACAGAAATAATAAAAAAAGTTCCATATGAAGAAGATCCATACTATTTCCTTTATTCTGCTTTGTAAAAGCATCATAAAGGAAATAATAAAAATGAGAAGAGTAGAATTTCAATAAAATAGAATATAGGGAAGTAATAGAGAAGATCACTGAAACACAGAGATGTTCCCTTGAAAGTTGATAAAATAGAAAATCCCTTGCAAAACTGATGATGAGGGAGAGGGGAGAAAGACAAAGAGATGACACATTAACAAACATCAAGATAGAAAAAGGCTTATTTTACAGCTTCTACAGACATTAGAATGATAATGAGGACATATTGGGAACAAACCTGCACGCATAGATAAAGTTGATACCTTAGATGGAATGGACCAAAAATTCCTCAAGAATCACAATGACCCCAATACACTCAAAATGAAATGTAGCATGTGAATGGCCCTAGAATGCTAAAAATATTCATACTTGGAAAATGCTTCTTGATACCCAAATAGTTTCCTAAACAGGTTGTACCATGCACTGAAAGATGAATCAAAACTAATCTTGGTACACGGAAAACTGCTGTTAAAGCAATTTTCAGAAATTGGAATACATACTCCAATCATTTTTAATGATTAGAGAAAATCATCATTTTTATTAACTGGGATAATGCAGTTGGATTTGTACAGGTATGCCCTTCATCATTCGATCATTCCAGCTGTGGACTCCACTTGCACTGGTATACATTCCTGACTAAGTGATTAGTGGATGGAATTAGGCAGCCTCCATTTATCTCCTACTATGAGGGAAATTGTCATTCATTTCTGGTCATTACTTTTTTCAAGAGGGAACACGGACATATCAGTGGCCCAGTCTTGACGCAGCACATGAGGCCTATGAGGGAAGTAACCTGGACCTTGAAGCTTCTGGAGTCCAGACCCACTCCTGTGGTTATACAAGAGAAAACTCATATTGGACCAAAGAGTGGGGTCTACAGACAACTGTGAGTCCTTGGGACAATGTTCATGGGAGAGAAAACATTTCTTTAATTAGCTCAAATTTCTATTATAGGCCGGAGTTGGCCCTCTCCCCAGGGACCTTACATTTGCCTTGAGTAGCATGGATAGAACTCCAGGTGTGAGGGCAGGAAGTCATCAGCAGCACCTCAACTGTTCTCCAGGGCTGTCCTAGTTTCCCTTTCTGTAACTCTTAATGCACACAGTGGTCAAAGGGAAAAAGGAGAATATGCACAAACATAAAGTTGCATGTTGTGATGATGCTGTGAGGGTCGTCATTACTGTTCATCTGTTATCACAAATCAGCAGGCAAATGAGACCCCTGTGGAGATGGTGTAAGGTCACCTAGGATCCTGGTCTAAGCAGTCTCCATACCCTCAGGGAATCTTTTCCAATTTTCATCCAACAGAGACCAGAGTTTTCTAGGTAAGGAGACAGATGTGTATGGAAAGATCCAATGTGGAATGGAGGCTTGACAGAGGTTAACAGGGCAACGAGGATGGAGAGGCCCTGAGGAAGGAGCACAGAGCAGCTGTTAGGTGCAGATACAGGAGGCAGGACAGTAGGACAGGTCCCCTCCCTCCCTGCTCATCTTCTTTCATATCTGTTTATGTCAGAAGATCCATGGAGAGAGGGACCAGCTCTTCACACTGGAGACTCTTGCAGCTGACATGAAGGTTCTAGTGTAGATTAATAGACTTATAAATTATTCTATAACAAACATGAATACTATCTCTACCACTTAAAAAAATTAAGACATTAAAAAAAAAAGATAGTCAACCATACTGGAGACCCCACAGGAGATGTTTGTACTCTGCTCCTTCTGGAGGGCAGAGATATCCAGCCTATGGCTTCTGGAGGTCACAGGCTGCCCGTCCTGTACCACCTGGCAGGTGAGCACCACGTCCCTGCTCTGGGCACATAAGTTCTCCAGCAGCCTGCTCATGTGGTTACAGGTCCCATTCTTGTTCTCTGTGATGAGGCAGTTCCTGTCCTGGACACATTTTCATTCTGCAGCGAGGTCACATGCAAGCTCAGGGGGTAAAACTTCCTTGCGGGGCAGGTGACAGTCACCTGGTTCTGTGTCACTGTGTGTTTTGAGGTGAATTCTAAGGTGGTTGGAAAGAGAGGAGGAGGGAGAGGGCCATGAGGACATGACAAGTGTCAGGTGAAGAAGGCAAGTGGCAGGCCCATCCCCCCTTCCTTCTCCCTCAGTGCTCCTGTGTGAAGGCCCAGGAGATGTGCACCCAACTCAGCAGAGGAGCCCCTTAGAGTGTGGGTGTGGGGGAGCTAAGATGCTGCTCTGTGTTCACAGGCTCTGGATGCCTGTGGGAAGCAGGAATCACTGGTTTTCACATCACAACACAGACAAAATCAAGATAAAGTTTAAAAGCATTCAGTCATCCAGGGTAGAGGCCTCACCAAGGGTGTTGTCCAGGCCTTGCTCCCTGGGGCCGGCAGAGACCTGCAGGGTGTAGTTTGCGGTGGTGGCTGGCTGCCCTTCGTGCTCCACCCGGCAGGTGAACATCACGTCCTCCCTGTGCACAGAGGAGTTGACCAGCAGCCAGCTCGTCAGGTTGAAGGTCCCGTCCTTGTTCTCTGAGAGGGTCGAGGCCGTTTCTGTCCGGGACACGTTTCCATTCTCCAGCCAGGTCAGCTGAAGGCTCTGGGGGTAGAAGTGCTTCACCTGGCAGGTGACGTTCACCTGGTTCCCTGCCATTGTGGGCTGTGGGGTAACCTCCATGGTGGGCGGAACTGAAACAGCACAGGCAGAATCTGTGACCTTATGGCACAGACAGCTGGGCTCCTCCCAGCATGGCTAGGGCCTCCCTGGGGACAGTGCCAGGGGTACAGCAGGGGTCAGACACTGAGGGTGTGCAGGGGAATGAATCACTCATCACAGAGCCTGCCACACCAGAGGTGCCAAGTGACCAGCAGGTCCCCTTAGGGTAAAAGTGAGTGAGCTTGACATGCTGGCATGCAGGAAGTCTAGCAGAATAGATGAAACTCCCTCACATGGCAGCTCGGCTCTGGAAGGAGCTCAACAGATATAGTTTCTGCTAGTCAATTAAATGAAGCCACCAGCATATGCTGGCCACAGGGCAGGAGTCCACACATGCAAATGGAAATGAATCATTCATCACAGAGCCTGCCACACCAGAAGTGCCAAGTGACCAGCAGGTCCCCTTAGGGTTCAAGTGAGTGAAGTTAACAAGTGCAACTCCTGGCTGCAGGAAGTTTAGCAGAATAGAGGAAACATCACCCCCGTCCCCTGGTACCCCGAGGCTCGGCTCTGGTAGGAGCTCAGCAGTGGTAGTTGCTGCTGGTTGATTAAATGAAGCCACCAGCACATGCTGGCCACAGGGCAGGAGTCCACACGTGCATGGCAGGTGGCAGCTCTGCTGGGAATTAGAGCCAAGGCCACTGAGGTCCTGGAGCAAAGGCCCCTGGGGAGCAACAGGCTGGGTGATAGGTGTGGGCTGGGGCAGGGAGCAGGGTTCTGTACCTCGGATGGTGTCAGACAAGTTGGCAGTCCCACGAAGAGGAGGCCCCCCCTGCAGGGTGATGTGGGCCACCTCACAGATGACCTGAGAGTGGACGTCCCCGGCGGCCAAGGTCACCTGGGCTGTGCTGGACACACTGTAGGACACGCTTTCTCCCGTGGGGTCCACTCTGGTCTGGATGTGCGAGAGCTCATTCCCATTTTTGAACCACTTCAGGGTGATGTTGCGGGGGGAGAAGCCGTGGGACTTGCAGGTGAAGCTCACCGTCTGCCCAGGTGCGGACCTGGTCTTAGGACCCCACACCATGGGGGGAGAAGGTCTGGCTGTGGAGGATCATTGACAGAGTCAGGTGATCGGGAGACCCCCTCTGATCACAAGTGAGTGACACTGTGAAGAACCTTCCTAGACGTTGTTGTTGTTGTTGTTATTTGTTGTGCTGAAGATCATCCTCAGGTGCATGCTAAGCATCTGTTCTGTCACCAAGCTACAGCCATAACCATATCAAGACTTCATTTCTTCATCCTCCTCATGAAGCTCTCTGGGTGCTGAGCTTATCCCTGTGTGGGGTCCCTACTCTCCTGTCTCTGGGCAAGGGCAGCTGTCCAGCCAGACAGTGAGGAACGTCAGCCCAGGTGCTGCTCCAGGCCTGCAGGATAAGCCTTCCTCTCAGCACCAGGGCATTGATACCAACCTGGGCCCAGGGAGAAACTTACTGACCTGTCTCACTCTTTCTTAACAACTGTGTCCTGCTGGCCTGCCCTGGAATGCTTGACACCCAGGATAGCCAACTTGAAAAAAAAAATGCAGGGGACTAATTCACCAGGACACCACCATGAACTTGGGAACAAATTCTGCATGCTGGGACTTGGCCTGGGGCCACATCTCTAGAATGGGGTGGTTGGCACATCTCCTCCCAGGCCACAGAGAGCACAGTTGGCTTTGGAACACATGAGAGATACTTCTGGAAAGCCAGCAAATACATGGGTAAGTTGACCCATGCCTGTAGTCCGAGAGACTGGGGATGCTAAGCAGGAGGATTGCAATTTCTTTCTTTTTTTATTAAAATAATTTTAGCTGCAGATGGACACAATATCTTTATTTTGTTCATTTTTTATGTGGAGCTGCGAATTGAACCTAATGCCTCACACATGCTAGGCAACTGCTCTACCACTGAGCCACAACCCCAGCCCAGGAGGATTGCAACTTCAAGGCCAGCCTGAGAAACTTAGTGAGAACCTGCTTCAAAATAAAAGATAGAAAGGGCTAAGAATGTAGTTCAGTGATAAAGTGCCTCTGTGCCTCTGTGGTCTATAAAACCCAAAGTCAAAAAGAAAACAAACAAAAACAGAACAAACCCAGGTCTATCCTCCCGTACTTTATTCTGTGTGGGGCTCGTCCGCAGGTGGTTACGCATTCACCCCAATTGTTCTACTTTCCACAAATATGCCATGGGTCTCACCTGGGCCAAGGCCTGAATTTGACAGGGAGAAATTGAAGGGGTGTTTTCTGAGTCTGGGTTCCCTGGTCGCTTTTGCATTGGAGTCACAGGTCACTGAGTGCTGAGGAAGCACAAGGCTAAGTTCATACTTGATGGCTGATTACAAGAGACGCAGACCCAGTCCCTGAGCAGGTCCTGAGGGCACTCAAGTGAGGATCAGGAGGCCGCTTGCTGTGGATGGGTCCTCAGACGGGTCTTTTGGTGTCTCCGCATTGCTCATGACCACCCAGCACGCTCTACCGCTGTCACCAGGAAGCAAATACCATGACTGTTTGTATTAGCAAATATTGACCTCACTGCCTGACACGTGTCCTACACTCAGAGGGTACAATATGGAGGGTGTCACTGAAGAAGTGGAGTTACCCAGACCCCAGCAGCCTGGAGTCCCTACAGGGGTTGGGGACTCTAGTCAGTGGCCACTTATCAAGAGCTGCCCAGCATCCTGACACCCTCGAAGCCCCTCAGCTCTGGAATCCCCACTTGCCCCATGAGGGGGTCCTCATGAGAACCCATGATGGGATAAATCAGAGATGGGGGTGGCTGGCCAAGGACACCAGGCTGGGGAAGAGGAAAGAGATCAGACTCCAACAAAACAGTACCATTAATTGAAAACCTGTTCTTTTTCTGCTGAGCCTCAGTGTCCCCTTCTGTAGAGAGTGATTAAAGGCACTACCCTGCAAGAGGAGTGTGAAGGAAAGGGACAGAGCTGGCATGCAGTAGGAGCCTAATAAATGACACCTGTGGCTGTATCGTCACTCCTTCTGAAAACACACGTTCATTCTTTAGTAGCCAGAGGGAGCAACAAATGCAGTGAGGACCCCAGGAACAGCTTCCTTCCTGTTCTGTAGCTGCCAGGAGAACCTGAGAGAGAGGAGCAGCAGACACCCCCTGGTGAGGGTGCTCCACCTGTCTACCCTCCCCAGTACTGAGTCTCACCCAGGGCCTCAGGGTGCTCAGCAGGCATCCACCCCTGAGCTGCATCCCCGCCCTCTCCCTGTTTTCTTCAGAATCCCCACTGGAAACAAGGTGGCAAAGTGCTTCTCACATCAAGAACAGCATCACAGGGTTTCCTCCAGAGAAGCTGATTCTAGAACGTGAGGCCCTGTGATGGGACGAGGGACAGGTGCCACAGTGACACTTTGGGTTGTCCAGGCAAGGATGGCTATGTGCTGAAGAGCCAGGGCTCACTGGCTCCAGCTCCTGTTTAGAGGTTGACATGTATCAGGTGGGGGTCCCAGGGTGACACTGGATCTGAGTGGGCTCTGCTGGACAGCCTGCCACGGGCCCTAGAGAGCTGAGCCCACCACGTGCTATTCTGAAGCTTCCACACCCAAAATGGGCTTCATGCTCTCCTTCATCTACAGCAAAACCCCAACTTTCCTTCTCTGTCTTCAGAACTTCTAGCTCAGGGGTCGTCAGCCCTGGCTGTGTAATAGAATCTTCTAGAGTAGCTAAAACCTTCAGGTGCCCAGACCCACGTCAGACCTTTTAAAGCAAAATTTCTGGGTGGAATCTGGGTCTGGGAGTTTTTGACTTCAGCTTCCCAGGTGATTCTTATGCACAGCCAGCGGGGAGCCCCCAATCGCACCCATCACAACAGTAAGAACAACTATAACATCTCCACAGGAAGAAGTATTTTGCCCTTGTTTAAGCAACAGAGCTGCTCTGTGTGTCTTGCTGTGGCATCTCACTGTAGCAGGAGATCATGGCCAACATTCAGGAGAGGTTTTCCAGTCACTGTGGGCTTCAGGGTGTGAATGTGAGCAGCTTCCTGAACCTGTGGGATATGGAGGAGGGGCAGAGACGCTGGCTCCCTGTCCAGTGGGTCAGGTCAGGAGCTGTATTGGGCACCTCCTATGCCTTGGCTCCTCTGTGAAGAGAATGTCTGTTCCCAGAGCAGCAAGGAGCCTGGTCTATACTCAGATCTGGGCTCTGTTCCCCATCCTGGCATTAATGTGCTGTGTGAAGGAGGGCCTGCCCGGGTCTCCAGCTCCCCAGGGTCAATAGAGGTGGGCAAAGGTGTGAAGATCCATAATGTGATGGCCATCTCTGACTCATGAATTAAGAAGAACATGCAGGGCCTCTTGCAGGAACCACAAAGTGAACAATTTGCTTCCTGAACTGGAAACCTCTATGTCTCCCACGTGGGGAACAAGGCCTGGTGAAGTGACCCAGCTCTCCTCCTACCATACAGTGCCTGTGAGGGCTGGATCCTGAGACTCAGTGAATCCAGACAGACTCAGGAAAAGGCCCAGCGTCTTGGCAGCTCCTCCATCAGGGCCTCCAGGTCTGCAGGGAACCTGAACCTGCTAGAATCCTCTCAGGGTGCTGTTCCAGAAGAGGAAGGAATGAGAGCATGCCCTGCCCCCTCCTTGTTCTGGAAGGCCAGGTCTTCAGGGAGGCACAGCAACAGTAGCATGGTGGGAAAAGAACTTTACCCTATTTCATAGCACTCAGAGCACAGATTGGCACCTGGTAGGCCTTCAGGACGAGGGCAAAAAGGAAAGACTCACCCACACAGGGGAAGTGCTCCCTGAAGCCAGCAGACATGGCCTGGCTCTGTGATTGGTAAGTTCCCCACACCCTCAGAGCTCTCAGCTGGGGAGCCACAGGGCTGGGCAGACTGGAAAGGTCAGAGCTGTGGAGCAGGCAGGTGAGGGGTGCACATGTCCCCCACTGACCAGCCATGCAGCCTTGATCCAATAGCATGGCCTCCACAGGCCTCTGCCTCCCTGACCTGCAGAAAGGGGACAACAGATCATGACATGAGCACCCAGTGCTGCTCCTGCTTCTTAGCTGTGGCTCCCAGAATGGAGGGCATGGCCCCTGACCTCTTGTCACACAGCAGGGATGAGGAGGCCCAGCTGCACTCACCTCGCACAGACAACTCGGTGCCTGGTCCAGATCTGAACTCCTTGTCTCCAGTGCCTGATTTCTGGAACTTCACACAGTAGTAGGTGCCGGCGTCTGCTGGGGTGACGTTACTGATGCGGATGGAAAAGTCCTTGTTGTCCCTCTTTGTGGCATCTGAGACATTTGTGACTCGGGGAAAGTGGCCTCCTATGAACTTGTAGATTAACTCCCGGCCTGGCCCTGCCCCTTTATACCACTCAGTGGGCCCCACGGGGAGCAGGTAGGTCACAGTGCAGTTCAGAGTGGCCGACTCTCCAGCTGCGACAGACACCGACTTCTCGGGCTGCATCACCTGCAGCTCCTGTGCAGCCGCTCCTGGAGGGAGACACAGGGTGGTCAGTGTTCATCCTAGTGGATCCCCTGGGTTTATCACGTGGTATCAGCAACTCCTGCCACTGACTGAGTGCTCACAGAGTGGCCTTGAGCTCAGCACAGGCACGTGTCCTCACGCTGACCCTCCCATGGCCTGCACCTCCACACTGTGAGACACCTGCCCCTGAGCCCAGAGCTGAGCAAGCTGGAGGGAGGGGACATTGGGGCCTGAGCCCTCCTCTGAGCTCTCACGCCTCACCAACTCTTTTTTACTCTTCCTTTTCTGACCACAAGGTCACTGGCACTTCATGGACCATGAGATCATTTGGATCTTGAGACTTGAGACCCCTGAGCTGTGGGGGAAGTGGTGGGTACAGTGAGTGGGACATGGATTTGACTGAGTCTCTGGCTCAGCTTCCCTGTCCACAGAAAACCCAGCGCATGATGGGGTGTCCTCCGTCAGCCTGGAGTGATCAGGGTGCATACAACAATGACCGTGCAGCTCAATTGAGAAATGAAACACTGCTGAAGCCCCTCGCCTGTCTGCCCACTGTATAATCATGTTATGCAAGTTTCTAATGCTGCTGTGACACGTGCCTGCACACTTAGTGCTAAAACAACAGACGTCCTTCATGTTGTGGTTGTGAACACAGAAGTCCACACCTGCTGTCGCTGGGCTCCCCTGGGTCCTCATGAGAGCCATGGTTCACCCCAGGGCTCTGCCCTCTGCTCTCCACATCCAGGGGCTGCCTGGGCTGCTTCCCTGGTTTCCCGTCCTGTTCCTCCACCCTCCTGCCTCCCCGTCCCATGAGAAGGGGGCCAAGGGTCAGATCTAAGGAAGGATATGGCATGGGGGAGGCCAGGGGGTGGAGCAGTGAGAATAATTCTCCACAGAGCAGGAGGAGGTGCCTGTCCAGTGTCCAGCGCGTGGTGGGCGACATTTGTGGGAAAGGCGTTTCATTCTTTCCCTCTTGAGATCCTAGGGTCTCCCTCCCCAAGACAGTGCCACATGACACCCCTGAATGGTGTTTCTGCTGCAGGGGTGGCAGCCCCTTCTCTGCTGCTTCCTTGCTCTGCTGACCTCCATCTCCAACCCCATCCATGGCTGCCACCCACGGTGATGGGTGGCTCCTGGTACAAGGAGAACAGGGGAAGGAGCAATTGAGCCCTCTGTCCTTAAGGTGCCCAAGGAAGGTATTTGAGGTTATAAATGTCCCCTGGGCCATGTACTTGGACTGGAAGTGCTTCTACCAATGACAGGCTGAGTCTGTCCCTTAAAATTAAACTGTCACCAAATGAAATGCTCACAAGCACGGTTGAGCCCACTCCTGCTCCTCTGGATGACCACCCTGCCCCTCTGCGTTGCTCAATTTTGTGTAGTTGTGACTCAAATACCTGACAAGAACATCTTAGAGGAGGAAAGGTTATTTAGGGGTCGCAGTTTCAGAGGTCAATCCCCTCAACTGGCACCAAGAAGCAAGTCCATGGCAAGTGGTCGTGTGGTGGACAGCTGCTCAGCCATAGCAGCTGGTGTGGGAAGCCAGGAGCAGGGAGCACACACAAGCATGCAGGACCAAAATAGCATCCTGAAGGCCATGGCCCCAGTGACCTGCTTCCCCAGCAAGTCTCCACCTGCCTTTGGGTACCATCCAGCCGTCCATTCAAATTACAAATCCAACAAGTGGATTAACACCTGGATCATGTGAAGTTCCATCGTTTCTCATTTCCCTGTGACCATGCTGTGTTGTCTAGCACATGAGCTTTCCAGGAAACCCCTCACATACAGACGGTGACACCCTTTGAGTTTGAGTGGAACACCCTACAGAGGGAGGTCATGCCCACCACAGCAGCCACTGTAGACCATCAGGAACTTGTCAGCTAAGCATTCAAAGAGAGAGGGGGAAATTAACCACCAGCAGGTCTTAGCCATGTGGAAGACTTTGTTTAAGAGGAAAAATAGTGCATAAAAGGAAAGATTATCCTCTGGTGGTGTCTTCCTAGGGACAGGCCATTTCTGGAGACACAAGAACTTTCTCTTTCTTCTCAACAACCAGAGGCAGGAACTGAACACCCCTGCTCAGTAGGTAAAAGCATAACATGGGAAAAAGTGGGGAACAGGCTGCCACTTTAGATACTAAGTCAAAGGAGCCAAAAGGAACTTCAAACCTTGTGCTCTGAGCTCATAGCCAATCGAGCAAACCTGATGGCAGCCTTAGGCTACTTTTGAAGGTAAAATAAGATGCAGGGGAGAAAGTAAATGGGAATAAGGAGCACAGGTAACAGTTCATATAGTTCTGTAATAAATACAGTGTGTACAGGTGTGCATATAATGTGACTAAGTTAACTCCAACTTCATAATTTCATTGGAAATCCCATATCTACATATTACATTTCATGCTAAACATTGATATAACAAACAACATAATAAGATGGAAAGGATGCTGATTGTGTTTTGGGTGACTATAACATAGTTGCAAATAGCATAAATACCAATTCTTGAAATTTCATGTACTTCAGCAATCAGAAGAATTAAATTATGGTTATAGGTGGGAATCTGAGAAAATTTAAACACCATGTCCCTTATTATCTTCACAAGGCAACTAAATATAAAATAGAGGAAAGACGTGCATCCCTCATTTTACTGGTAGTTTTTCCTGCATTTCCAATAGTTGGAGTTTCATTGCCCTAAAATACTCCTTAGTGGGCAAGGTGCTCTAACATGAAGAATGATAAATTAAAACAAAACTTACTTTTTGGGACTTAAGTTGGCTTGATGAACAAACCCTATAAGCCCACAGTTCAAACAGTTCCTATGGGGAGATTCCACGGTGGCCACGCTGAGGTGCCCAGCACTGGCTCCTCACCAAGAAGAACCAACCCACAGGTGGGCACTGCATTTTGAGGGGAATGATGTGGAGAGTGCTGGGCCACAGCAGGGAGACTAAGCCATGTGAGACTCAGAGACCCTGGACGAGACCACAGGGAGAGGGACAGGAAGGTGCCACAATCACACAAGGAGAGCACACGGCCTCCTGAACACTTGGTGCTGGAAAACCTGGACCTCCATGTGTGGAGGAATGGACCTTGACCCTTATCGTTCACCCTGCACAAAAGTCAACTTAAAGTGGATCAAAGACCTGGAAATAAACCCAGAAACTCGGAAAGTGCTAGAAGAAAATGTAGGCCCAACACTCTAATATATTGGCACAGGGACCTACTTCCTTAAAAAGACTCCTAAACCACAAGAAATTAAACCAAAAATCAATAAATGGGATACAAATTAAAAAGCTTCTGCACAGCAAAGGAAATGATTGTGTGGAGAGACAGCCTACAGAATGGGGATCTTTCCACCTGCTCCTCAGATAGAACAGTAATAGCCAGAATGTAGAAAGGAACACCAAAAAACACCAAAAAACAAAATAACTCTATTAATAAATGGCAAAGAACTCAACAGACACTTCTCAAAAGAAGAAATACAAATTGGCCAATAAATTTGTGAAAAAATGTTCAACATCTCTAGTAATTAGGGAAATGAAAATTTAAACTACACTGTGGGGGCTAGGGCTGTAGCTCAGTGGCAGAGCGCTTGCCTAGCATGTGTGAGGCACTGGGTTCAATCCTCAGCACCACATAAAAATAAAATAAATAAAATAAAAGTATTGTATCATCTATAACTAATTTGTGTGTGTGTGTGGTGCTGGGGATTGAACCTAGGGCTTTGTGCATGTGAGGCAATCACTCTACCAACTGAGCTATATCCCCAGCCCATCTACAACTAAAATTTAAAAAAAAAAAACTACACTATGATTTCATCTTACTTCAGTCCTAATGCCAATTACCAAATATACAAATAATAATCAGTGTTGGGGAGGATGTGGAGACCTTTACCTCGGGATGCTCCTGTTTGGAGACAGGGTATAGTGAGAGGTCATTAAAGAATGTACACTTATACATTGTTGGTGCAACTGCAAATGACTGGACAGCAGTGTGGAGATCCCTCAGAACAAAGGGGAATGAAGGGAAGGGAGGGAGGATGGGAATGGGAAAGACAGAAAGTCACTCTCCTATGTTCATATATGAATACATGACCAGTGTAACTCCACATCGTGAACAACCACAAGAACGGGTAGTTATACCCATTGTATGTATAATATGTCAGAATACACTCTACTGACATGTATAACTAAAAAAGAACAAATACATTTTTTAAAAAAAATCAATCAATGAATTCATCATATGACCCAGCTATCCCACTCCTTGGTAAATATTCAAAAATCTAGGGCTGGGGTTGTGGCTCAGTGGTAGAGCACTTGCCTGGCATGTGTGAGGCACTAGGTTCAGTTCTCAGCACTACATATAAATAAATAAATAAAAGGTCCATTGACAACTAAAAAATATTTTTTGAAAAAAGTAAAATCAGCATACTGCAAGGACACAGTGTCATCAATATTTCTAGCAGCACAATTCACAATAGCCAAGCTACAGAGCCAAACTAGTTGCCCATTACCAGATGAATGGTGTACATATACACAATGGAGTAATACTCGACCTTAAAAATGAATGAAATTATGGCATTTGCCAGTAAACAGATGGAACTAGAGATCATCTTGCTAGATGAAATAAGCCAGGCCTAGAAAGTCAGGAATGTTTTCTCTGATATGCAGAAACTAGTCCAAAAGAAAAGAAAAGAATTCTTATGGAAAAATTTCATCAAAATAGATGAAAGATCAGTGGATCATCTCCTTGATGAAAGATCAAGGAGATTAGGGTAAGGGAGGAGGGATTTAATAAGGGAAGAGCAGAGGAATGAGTCTGAACCAACTTTCCTATGCACATGTGAACATACCACAGTGAACCTCAGCCTTCTGTACACCCACAAAGCACTGGTTTTTAAAAAATTTTTAGAAAATCCTGTCTCTGCATATGTATAGTTATACACACATATACACACACACACATACAGATACACACACACATACATACAGATACACAGGCACCCAAACATGTACAGAAGTATGGCCTGCCATCATAATGTATAACAGTATTTTGGGGGAGGGGTACAGGGATTGAACTCAGGGGCACTCCACCGCTGAGCCACATCCCCAGCCCCATTTTGACAGTGTCTCACTGAGTTGCTTAACACCTTTCTTTTGCTGAGGCTGGCTTTGAACTCACAATCCTCCTGCCTCAGCCTCCCAAACCACCGGGATTACAGGCGTGTGCCACTGCACATGGCATATAAGGTCATTTTGAGTATTGAAGTTAGTCATGACACATGTGGAAGTTCAGGAAAATATCTGACAGGTAGAGCAGCCCATTCCGCTCCTCATTGGTGAACCCTGAGTACAGCTCACGATCTCACCCCAGCTCTCTCTGAGTGGTATAACAGGTGATAGTTCTTTTTCTGTTGGTGACTCTGTGTTTTCCTTTTTTTTTCTGCAATTAGCCTCCACTGAGAAGTAGAGTAGTGCAACATAGTTAAAAGAAAGCAATCTGGGGGTCTGGGGGTAGAGCTCACTGGTAAATCATGTGGTTAGCATGTACATGGCCCTGGGTTCAACCCACAGTCTCAGAAAACAAGAAAGACCAAAGACCCTTGGAACTGACTGGCCTGGATTTGAACCCCAGCTACTGTGCTGCCTGGGGAAGGGGAGAGAGGGCAAGTTCTAGTCTCTTCCTGTTTCCCATCTGCAGCTAGGGGATGATGGAACCAGCTGTCACACAGGGCTGCCCTGAGGACTAGACTAGTTATAGCACACAGTGTGACCCTGTGCTTGCCCAGTGGAAGGCTCACCTGTGACCCAGATGCTCATTTAGGTGCAGTGTAACTGGAATTATTTTAAGTTGGAACCTGCAGGACCTGTGAGGTGGTCTTACAATGGGACCACAGAGGGGAGCCAGGAGGGCTGTTTGTGAGTTGAATTGTGTCCCTGTGTGTTGAACCCACTTTACCTTAGGGCCACAGGGTGGGGTTCGTGGCCAAAGAAGGGGAGAGAGGGAGGCAGCTGTAAGCAGGGGCTCTCCTGGGCTGTGCCAAGAGAAGCCCTCCAGCCCTTCCTGCTCGGGGAAGAGGGAAACTAAGGTCTCTACAGGAAAGTCAAAAAGGACCAGGGGAAGGTGGGCATGGTGGGCATGCCTGTAATCTCAGCTACTCAGAGACTGAAGCAGGAGGATTGCAAGTTCAAGGCCAACCTCCACAACTTAGGGAAATGTTCTCTGAAATTAAAACTAAGAAGGGTTAGGATGTATCTCAGTGACAGAGCACCCCTGAGTTCCATGCCTAATACTGAAAGAGAGAGGCAGAGGGAAGAAAAAGAAGGAGGAGGAGGAGGAGGAGGACCAGGGGAGTTTGTGAGTTGACTTGTGTCCCCGTGTGTTGAAGCTGCACCCACTTTACCTCAGGATGCTCCTGTATAGAGAGGCCACTAAGGTTAAATGAGGTCATTGGGATAGACTGCAATCCAACGAGACTGGTGCTATTGCAAGAGGAGACGATGCCCAGACACACAAGGAGAGACCCTCAGTTCACACACACACAGGAGATGCCAGGTGTCACCACTGAGAGTCCCCACAGGAAGCAAACCACCAATGTCTGGACCTTGCACTTCCAGACTTTAGAAAGTAAATACTGATTGCATTAGCCACCAGCCTGTGGTATTTTGTTACAATAGACCTACCAAGGAACACAGGCTCATGAAACAAAATGTGAAACTTCTTGAAGAGGAAGAGGTGTCTGGGCATGGAGACACATGTCTGTAGTCAAAGCAACTTGGGAGGCTGAGGCAAGAGGATCATAAGTTTGAGGCCAGTCTCAGCAACTTAAGTGAGACCCTGTCTAAAAATTAGAAATGAAAATTAAAAGGATCTTTGCCACCTGCACCTCAGATACAGCATCAATCTCAAGGATATGTAAATAATTCAAAAAATTAACACTAAAAAAACAAATAAACCAATATATAAATGGGCAAAGGAACTGAACAGACACTTCACAGAAGAAATATGATTGGTTAGCAAATATATGAAAAGATGTTCAACAACTCTAGCAATTAGAGAAATGCAAATCAAAACTACTGTAAGATTTCATCTCACTCCAGTCAGAATGGCAATTATCAAGAATATAAGCAACGATAAATGTTGGCAAGGATGTGGGGGAAAAGGTACACTCCTACATTGCTGGTGGGACTGCAAATTGGTGTAACCACTCTGGAAAGCAGTATGGAGATTCCTCAGAAATTTGGAATGGAGCCAACATTTGACCCAGTTATCCCACACCTTAACTTACACTTAAAAGACTTAAAATCAGCATACTACAGTTACACAGCCACATCAATGTATATAACAGCTCAATTTACAATAGCTAAGCTATGGAACCAACCTAGGTGCCCTTCAACAGATGAATGGATAAAGAAAGTGTGGTATATATAAACAAAAGAATATTACTCAGCCAAAAAGAAGAATGAAATTATGGCATTTGTCAGTAAATGGATGGAACTGGAGACTATCATGCTAAATGAAATAAGTCAATCTGAAAAAAAAAAAGGCCAAATGTTCTCTCTGATGTATGGATGCTAACATACAATAAGAGAGGGTGGGGAAAGAGGAATATAATTTCACTGGAGTAGACACAGGAAAATAAATGGAAGGGAGGGGAGATGGAATTAGGAAAGAGTATATTGAATTGGACGTAACTTTCCTGTGTACTTATATGAAAACACAACCACTGTAACTCCGCATCAAGTATAATCACAAAAATGGAAAGTTATCCTCCATGTATGTATGATATGTCAAAATATATTCTACTGTCACGTATAACTGAAAAGAACAAATAAAAAATTAAACAACAAAGGTTGAATGTTCTCTCTGACATGTGGACGCTAACACACAATAAGGAGGGAGGGAAGAATAGAAGTTCATTGGATTAGACAAAGAGAAATAAAGGAAAGGGAGAAGGATGGGATTAGGAAAGAGAATGAACCAGACACCACTCTCCTATATTTCTGTATGACTACAAGACCAGGGTAACTCCACACATGTACAACCACACGATTGGGAAGTTATATCCCATGTATGTACGATATGTCAGAATACATCCTGTCATGTGTAACTAAAAGGAACAAATTAAAAAATTAGAAAGGGGGGAAAATAAAATAGAAAAATAAGAAGAGTTGGGGATGTAGCTCAGGGGTAGAGCATGCACCCCTAGTTCTAGTTCCAGTACCAAAAAAGAAAGAAAGAAAAAAGAGAGAAAGAGAGAGAGAGAGGTGGTGGAGGAACGTATGTGAAGACCCAGCTCACAGAGGAGGAAGGAGCTGGGGACGGAGGGAAGGTGAGGCACTCCGCTGAGGAAGGATGGTGGCTGAGCTTCTGCAGGCTCCACATGCACTTCAGACCCTCACTTCCCAGCGTGGGGAGCAGACGGTACTGGGCTGAGAGCCAGACAGATGTCAGCTGCCTCAGAGCTCCTTCCATGGCCCTAGGAAGGTCGCCTTGCCTCCTGGGATCCCAGGAGTTATCAGGATTTACACACTGATCCTCTGGAAAGGTATTCTGTGAGCTGAAATATAATATGCAAGAAGTTCTGGTTGTTTGGAGCTTCGGCTGATGTGCTGCCTTTAGCCCCAGCTGCAGGGGATGTGTCCACAGAGACAGTGTTCAGGACCCTTGGTCTGGGCTCCAGATGATGCCCTGTCCTTGCCTTGGTGGCAGAGCCTGTGTTTGTCCTGAGTCCCTGGGAGTCCAAAGGCAGAGCTGACCCAGGGGCCAGGACAGAGGATGCTCCCCAGACAGCGCTCACTCACCTGTGAGTCCCAGCAGGAGGGTCAGCAGCAGGACAGGACAGGGATGCTGGTGCCAGGAGGCAGGTGCAGACATGGTGGAGCCCTGAGGAGCCTGCTCTGCCCCAATGTCTGTGCTGGGGAGATCCCAGAGTCTGCTCTATGGAGACACATGACACTCTGCCTCTCTTGTTGCAAGAGGAAATGACTGACAGAGTGACAAGCAATTTCCTTCAAGACTGAGAAGTGGACACCAGGAGCTCAGGCAGCCAAGTGAGGAGTTCCTCATGCTGCATTTTCAGAAGGAATTAAGCAGGTCTCAAGGAATAAGGCCTCTTTTCCCCTGGACCTGCACTGGTCCCTCGTGGTTTCCTGGGCCTTAGTGATAGTCCCTTTGGGAGTCCCAGGACAAGCAGGACGTGCCCCAGACTCCTGACCCTGCGTCCCTGGGGTGGCTGGCCTGTGGCCTCACTCTGCAGCAGCCTCACTGAGAGCTACTCAGCAGAGGGAGGAGGAGGGGCCCTGAGGCCTGCTCGGTGCTGGGGAGGAACTGGTCATTTCCTGCAATGGCCACCCATTGCAAACGTTTTTTGATAGACCTGCCAAAATGTAGCCCCAATGCAGGCCAATGTGCTCCTTAGGACTTCATGCCTGCCACCCAGCAGAAGAATCATTTCCTGAGTTCTTTCAGGAAACCATGTAGGTTTAGGTTAATAAATACCTCTTTGTGGGGCAAGGTGGGACGATAGGTCCTGGGGTTGGACAGGGTTAGGATGGAAGGGTAATGTGGCGGGCAGGTTTCTGGGGCAGGAGGAGGGGCAGTCATATGGCTTCACATGCTCTCCGTCATCCACACAGAGCACCTGTTCCACACACCACTGTGCAGATGGTACTGGGACAGAGGAATGTTCAGTGTCCCATCCTATCAAGACGGTGTGCTGAGGGGCTGGGAAAGTCACTTGAGCCCCCTACCTTGAGTTTTGCCATCGCTATACTGGGGATAGGACATCCTCCTCTGCAGTGTCCTAGGGGAGAATTAAAAGAGAGTGACCATGACATGCCTGAAACCCAGTAGGTCATTATGGATACTCCTGGGTCAGCAGAAGAGACGAGACTCAAGTTACTGCCTCTGAGTGGACCCTGCCTCATGGTGCCAGGTGCTTACCAGTGGCTTCCTTCCAGTGCCTGTTACCTTCTGGGACCCAGCTTATGTGTCCTCCCTAGACTACCTCACCATGCTAAGATTCATGCCTGTCCCCCTGATTCCCTGCATCCTTCTCCCTGGTGGCCTGTGGAGGTGGCAGCTGCTCCACCTCTGCTGTGTCCTTCTTCACTCTTGGCAGGACCACTTGGGTCCCCATACCTCTGGGTTTAAGGTACAGATGCTTGGGGTGTGCATGTTTTTCTACACACCCATGTCTGCAGGTGTCCAGGGTTGGGTGGGCAGAGTGCAAGAGGGAGAAGATGCTGCACCCCTGTCTAGGCCTGAAGTCCAGTGGGATCCGAAGCCTGACTCTGCTCATCATGAAGATTCCCCACCTTTCCCCTGCCTGGCCCTACCAAGTTCTGTCTGGGAAATGGTTTTCAGAGAATCTCTAATTCCTAGATTTGACAAGAATCAGAAAGCTCTATGTTCTAGTCCTCCTACAATTCTTAGCTGTATGACTTTCCACAAGACACTTGACTTTTCTGAGCCTATTTGATGATACGTGAATGAAGATTATAGCAGGAACCTTGTTGGGCTATGGTAGGAATGACAAAATAATCCAGACAGAAAGCCTTCACGTCATTAATTAGAACCAACAAATTGTGGTTATTTATTCATGGTGTACAGAGATCACTGCTCTACCTCCAACATAGTCCTGCCACCTTGTGAGGAGAAATACTTTCTCCTCCGGCATCTGTGACTAACACAGATGTGACTGGAAAACTGTTCCACGCTGAGGTTCAGGTCCATCAGAGGTCATGTGCAATTGTCCAGTGGAACTGTAAAAGTTATTATGTTTCCATCTGAACTCCTATTTCAGTCTGGCAGGTGGGCACATGGTAAAATTTTTTTAAAAAATCCAAAGAGCTTAACCCTGGCTCTGGCAATGGCCCACTTGATAGCATCTCATCATGGTGGATGAGGCCACATTGCAGGAGTATGTCCAAGAGGGAGAGATCACAGAGCAAGTCAGAAAGCTGAGGGAGGTGAAAGGGACACTCATGTGACCTTCCCCAAAACCCTTCCTCTTAAAGGTGCCACCACCTCTCCCATTGCCACCATGGGTACCAAACCTTGGAGGGCACTCTCAAACCATATTCAAAGGATCATGTAGGAGAACTCTCCCAGGCACAACACAGACCCACCAAAAGTGACATAAAGTAAAGAAATAGCAAAATATAGCACCAAGTATGCCCCCAAATGGGTTTGGCATTGCCAAATCTGAGGAAATTTATTTTAGAAAGCATGAATGGGTGGAGGAGAAATGTTTCCTTTTATGAAAGGAACAATTCGCCTAGTACGAGTGACTCATGCACATTTAAGAATCTAATAAACTTAATTTGGGATGTATGACTCAAAAGTTGATCAAACAGTAAGAAAGGGGGCTGAGTCTGGAGGTCCCTCCCTGTGAACACCAATTCTTCCATAAAGATATAAACTCACAAATGCTTGTTTGAGTGAAAAGTTTGTGGAAACCATGTGAGGAATGGGGTTCCATGTTCAGGGTGGCTTGGTGCAGTGTAGACGGGCTGAAAGTGGCAGGAAGCCAGAGCCAGAAGGTCCATGAACTCAAAATATTTCTGCTACCAAGTTTCCCCTTCGGCTGGTGCCTGAAGCTGCATGTAAGTAGGAAAGGCTTGGGGACAACTGGGCAACTGGGGGTCAGTGGATGTTTGAGAAGAGTAAAGATTAAACTTGTGTGGGGGCGGATCCAAGATGGCAGCCAGATGACGCTGCCTTCCTAGTCTCTCCAGGATCAGGGATTAAAGCAATGGAAATATTGTTTCTCTGGGAGTTATTAGAGGACCCCAACAGCTGCCTCCATGCAGGAATTCCGGTCGTGTGCCATCTCAGGTCACCAGGCCCCAGCATTTGTGCAGGACCCCAGACACTTGCCCCTGCAGGACCCACTACCACACAGGACCCCGCTCCAGTACCCACACATGGCGCAGGACCTCGGGTCACTCACCCATGCAGGACCCCTAACCATCACTCCCATGCAGGACCCTTGGCTCCCACCAGGACCCCTGGCAGCTGCTCCTGTGTGGACCTCCATCTATGAGCATGGAACTCCCCCATTTACCTACAGGATCATTTGCCTGGGGTCACCGGACAGGATCTGGAGACAACCTTCTTCCCTACAGCACGCCACAGAACTGCATCTGCAAACACATCGCCCAACGCCACTGCCTGGCCTGGCCCACATCCTACCTCTGAAAGCAGGCGCCTTCATTGTGGGACACCTTCATCACCATCTTGGACCGGAGCTGGGACATACCAGCAAACAACAGACAGCGCCACCTACTGGATGAGAAGGGAAGCAAGCCTTTTTATTTGCCTTGAGAATTTTTTTCCCCTCTATTATCCCTTTTTTTCTTTTCTTCCTTTCTCTCTCTCATTCTTTTCCCACCTTCACATCCCCAACATTTGTAAAACCACGTATTTTTTATGCATTAGGCTACCAAGGACTGGAATATCTGATTAGTATATTACAGTTGTATTATATAGTCCCATATCTTCTATTTTTACATGTTTTATTTTTCTTAATTTTTATGTTTCCTTGTTTGTTGTACTCTATTTCCTTCCTACTTACTTGTCTTCCCCAAATCTCTTTCTCTCTTTTCTACTACTAGCCAACTTCTTTTGGATTCCTCTTTCATGTTTTCTAGGATCTAATAACTCTATATCATCACTTCCTGTCTCCCTAACATCTCTTCCTACACCCTATCCCCAGTTCTCTTTAGTCCACCAGCATAAACTGTAGACCCTTTTATAAATCTATTGTTTATATAGTAGATAATAATTGAACTCAATTTCTTTATATTGTGACAAAGCCATAAATGTCCTATTAGGACCTATTTGGTTTAAAACTAAATATTGTTTGTATTGATATCTGTTAAGGCACATTACAGTGAAAATGCCTATTATATACAATAAGGATAGAATTTTAAAACTTCAAGAGAGAAGGTTCAGATTACATAAATAAGGAAACCAATTTGGATTTCAGCATATTTCTCAACCCAGACCCTCAAAGCCAGGAGATCCTGGAACAACATATACTAAGCTCTAAATGAAAATGAGTACCAATCAAGAATCTTATATACAGCAAAATCAAGCTTCTGATTTGATGACAAAATAAAAACCTTCCATGATAAACAAAAGTTAAAAGAATTGGCAGTGAGAAAGCTTGCACTAGAGAAAATTCTCGGCAAAATATTTTGTGAGGAGGAAATGAAAAATAACAATGAAAATCAGCAAAGAGGGGGACTACACTAAATGAAAGGCCAATCAAAGGAAAAGCCAAGTCAAGTTAAAAACAAAAATAAACCAAAAGGAATGGGAATACAAACCATATTTCAATAATAACCCTGAATGTTAATGGCCTAAACGCCTCAATCAAAAGACATAGACTGACACATTTGGATTAAATAAAAAGACCCAGCAATATGTTGTCTTCAAAACACTCATCTCATAGAAAAAGACATCCACAGACTGAAGGTGAAAGGATGGGAAAAACCTACGACTCAAATGGACCATGTAAACAAGCAGAGGTCTCCATCCTCATATCAGATAAAGTGGACTTCAAACCAAAAATAGAAGGAATAAAGAAGGACATTTCATACTGCTTAAGGGAACCATACATCAAGAAGACATAACAATTATAAATATCTATGCCCTGAACAATGGAGCATCCACATATATCAAACAAATACTTCTCAATTTTGATAATCAAATAGACTACAACACAATAATACTGGGTGACTTTAACATACCTCTCTCACCACTGGACAGATCTTTCAAACAAAAACTAAACAAAGAAACCATAGAGCACAATAATACAATCAATAATTTAGAATTAACAGACATATACAGAATATTTCATTTGTCAACAAGTGAATACACCTTTTTCTCAGCAAAACATGGATCCTTCTCTAAAATAGACCATATGTTATACCACAAAGCAACTCTTAGCAAATACAAAAAAAAAAAAATAGAGACACTACCCTGCATACTATCAGGCCATAATGGAATATATTAAAAATCAATGATAAAAAAAATAGAATAGAAGCTACTCCATCACCTGGAGACTAAATAATATACTATTGAATGATGTATGGATAACAGAAGATATTAGAGATGAGATAAAAAGAATCATAGAGGTAAATGAGAACTCTGATACCACATATCAAAATCTCTGGGACACTATAAAGGCTGTGTTAAGAGGAAAGGTCATTGCATTGAGCTCATTCATTAAAAGAAGAAAAAGTCAACAAGCAACCTGACATTACATCCCAAAGCTCTAGAAAAAGAAGAACAAATCAACACCCAAAGAAGTAGAAGACAGGAAATAACTAAAATCAGGGCTTAAATCAATTAAATTGAAACAAAGGAAACAATTCAAAAAACTGACAAAACAAAAAGCTGGTTCTTTGAATAAATAAATAAAATTGATAAACCCTTGGATACCTTAATGAAAAGAAGGAGAGAGAAAATTCAAACTCCTAAAATTCAAGATGAAAAGGGAAATATCACAACAGACATGACTGAAATACAGAAGATAATTAGAAACTATTTTGAAAATTTATACTCCAGTAAAATAGAAAATTTCAAAGACATCAACCAATTTCTAGGGGCATATGATCTGCCCAAACGGAATCACAAGGACATACACAACTTAAACAGATCAATTTGAAGCAAAGAAACAGAAGAAGCCATCAAAAGCTTACCAACCAAGAAGAGCCCAGGACTAGATGGACTCTCACCCGAGTTCTACAAGACATTCAAAGAAGAATTAATACCAATATTCCTCAAATTATTCCATAAAATAGAAAAAGAGGGAACCCTTCCACACTCATTCTATGAGGCTAGTATCACCCTGATTCCAAAACCACACAAAGAAACATAAAAAGAAAGAAAATTTTAGACCAATATCCCTGATGAACATTGATGCAAAAATTCTCAATAAAATTCTGGCAAATCACATACAAAAACGTATTAAAAAGACAGTGCACCATGATCAAGTGAGTTTCGTCCCAGGTATGCAAGGTTGGTTCAACATACAAAAATTAATAAATGTAATTCATCACATCAATAGACTTAAAGACAAGAATCATGTGATTATCTCTACAGATGCCAAGAAAGCATTTGACAATATACCGCACCTCTTCATGTTCAAAACACTAGAAATACTAGGTATAGTAGGAACATACCTCAACATTATAAAAGCTATCTATGCAAAACCAAAGGTGAATATCATCTTAAATGGAGAAAAATTGGAAGGATTCCCTCTAAAAACTGGAACAAGACAAGGATGCCCTCTTTCACCACTTCCATTCAACACAGTTCTTGAAACTCTAGCCAGAGCAATTAGAGAGATTAAACAAATTAAAGGGATATGAATAGGAAAAGAAGTTAAACTATCATTATTTACTGATGACGTGATTCTTTACTTAGAGGATCCAAAAAATTCCACTTGAAAACTTCTAGAATTAATAAATGAATTCAGCAAAGTAGCAGGATATAAAATCAATACCCATAAATGAAATGCATTTCTATCAGTGATGAATCCTCTGAAAAAGAAATTAGGAAAACTACCCCATTCACAGTAGCCTCAAAACAAAAATACTTGGGAATAAATCTAAAAAGAGAGGTGAAAGATGTCTACAATGAAAACTACAGAACACTAAAGAAAGAAAGTGAAGAAGATCTTAGAAGATGGAAAGATGTCCCATGCTCTTGGATAGGCAGAATTAATATTGTCAAAATGGCCATACTACACAAAACACTATACAGATTCAATGTGATTCCAATTAAAATCCCAATGTCATTAATTATAGAAATATAAAAGGCAATCATAAAGTTCACTTGGAAAAATAAGAGACCCACAATAGCCAAAGCAATCCTTAGCAAGATGAGCAAAGCAGGAGGCATCACAATACTTGACCTTAAACTATATTACAAAACTATAATAACACAAACAGCATAGTATTGGCACCAAAATAGATGTAAATCAATGGTATAAAATAAAATACAGAGACAAACCCACATAAATACAGTTATCTCATACTAGACAAAGGTGCCAAAAACATGCACTGAAGAAAAGATAGCCTCTTCAACAAATGATGCTGGGAAAACTGGAAATCCATATGCAGCAAAATGAAACTACACCCCTATCTCTCACCATGCACAAAAATCAACTCAAAGTGGATCAAGGACCTAGGAATTAGACCAGAGACCCTGTGCCTCATTGAGGCAAAAGTAAGCCCAAATCTTCATCATGTTGAATTTGGCCCCAACTTCCTTAACAAGACCCCTAAAGCACAAGAAGTAAAAGCAAGAATCAATAAATGGGATAGATTCAAACTGAAAAGCTTCTCAGCGAAAGAAACAATCAATGAAGTGAACAGAGAGCCTACATTCTGGGAGCAAATTTTTGCCAAACACACATCAGATCGAACACCAATCTCCAGGATATATAAAGAACTCAAAAAACCTAACACCAAAAAAACAAACAACCCAAACTATAAGTGGGCTAAGGAGCTGAACAGACACTTCTCAGAAGAAGATATGCAATCGATCAGAAAATATATAAAAGAATGTTCAACATCTCTAGCCATTAGACAAATGCAAATCCAAACTACTCTAAGATTTCATCTCATGCCAGTCAGAACGGCAACTATTAAGAATACAAACAAGTGTTGGTGAGGATGTAGGGAAAAGTCACGCTTGTACATTGCTTTTGGGACTGCAAATTGATGCAATCAATCTGGAAAACAGTATGGATATTCCTTAGAAAACTAATGGAACCACCATTTGACCCAGCTATCCCACTCCTCGGTCTATACCCAAAGGACTTAAAAATAGCATACTACAGTGACACAGCCACTTCAGTGTTTATAGCAGCACAATTCACAATAGCTAAACTGTGGAACCAACCTACATGGAATATTACTCAGCATGAAAAAAGAATAAAATTATGGCATTTGGAGGTAAATGGATGGAGTTGGAGAGCATCATGCTAAGCGAAGTAAGCCAATCCCAAAAAACCAAAGGCTGAATGTTCTCTCGAATAAGTGTATGCTCATCCATAATGTGGGAGTGGGCATGGGAGGAATGGAGGAACTTTGGTCAAAGGGGAGGGAAGAGAGGGGACGGGACATGGGGGCAAGAAAGATGGTGGAATGACAGGGAGAACAATGCCCTAGGTTCATGTATGACTGCACATATGGTGTAACTCTTTATTGTATACAACCAGAGAAATGAAAAGTTGTGTTCTATTTGCGTAAAATGAATCAAAATGCATTCTGCTGTCATGTAAACCTAATTAGAATTGAAAAATAATTAAACTTGTGAATGTAAAGATCAGAACTTCTAGCTTGGACTGTTGGATTCTTCATTTCCTAGTGTGGAATCCATGCAGCAAAAACAAAATACAGGGACATCTCCAGCATGGCCTCATTCACATTCTGGTGTCCCAGACCATCTGCCCTTTCTCTCCACCTTTTCAGAGTCTTCTGTTTGTTGTTGGTATATTGACCAAAGTTTTCAGTTGTCTGTAGTTGGAAGAATAGTAAAACGTCTGTCTGCTCCATCTTTCAGGAAGTATGTTGTCCTTGTACTTCCCCTTACAAACCAAATTTCATAAATGCTTCAGCCTTTGAAACACTACTAGGTATCAATCTTAATATCTAGCAATGGTAGCAGATGTTCAAAAAAAGAGCCCTCGACATTTTGTATAAATATCATCTGAAAATATCTGACCAAAACATCCAGCTTTAGGATATTTTGGCAGATTGCAATTTAGAAACACCACCAGGAGGTTTTCTTGGACACAGCTGAATATCAAATGGACAAGACCACCAAATAATATACTTGACATCCATCTGCTTAGAAGGAGATAGTGTAAAATCATGAAACAGTAGTGATCTTGGTGGCAAATATCCTTAGGTTTCACTACTCTTTGGGGAAAAAAAAATAGCAGACTGGTCAGAAACTTAATGGAGAGATCAGGGAAATAAGGTAGCCAATGGGACATTGATAATATCTCTTTTCCTTGGTGGTCTGGAAGGCCACTAATGTGGTAGTTCACACATATTGGGCTACTATCAAACCAAAAACTTGAAAAGTATCATGATGATACTTGGACTAGCTTACAGACAGCAAATACACTGTAATAGAAAGCTGGAAAACCAGCAAGATGTGAATGTAGTGGCAAGACATTTGTTAAGACTGTCCCCTGTGATCATCTGGAAAGCAGAAATGGTACTTGAAATTATCAAGTGGAATAATAATGTTTTTCTTATAAATGCTGTGATTGTTTCTGGACAAAAGTATGCTCTCTAGTAAGGTAGCTTAATCTTTAGCATCTATTCACTCCCTCTCTCCAACTCTGTGGCAAAGTGTCCTGCCTCATTTCTGTAGAGCTCAACCATGTGACACTCTGGTCAAGGGAATGGTAATGGATGTGGCCTAAGCTGAACCTGGGGATTATGACACAAATGAGTGTCCCTGAAGGAGTCAGAGACATTGAAATCAACCAGAACTCACCAAGAGCCTAGAGGCAAGCTCAGCCCATCCTAGCCTCATTCAGTGGAGTTTCAGGCACAATGCAGATCCATGACTGAGTCATAAATGCTTACTGTTGTTCTTCATTGAAATTTTGTTGTCATTTATTTTGATGCAACAACTAATACACTACACTATTGATACTGAGGAGCACTAGATGCAGACCTTTGCCTTCTATCCTTAGGTCTTTTTTTCCTTCATTAGCAATCACTGCCTGCCTGTGCCTCCCAGACTTACATCTCCAATCCAGTGCTTTCCAATCTCCAGTCCACTCAATAGCTCCACTCAGGGAGGTATTAGAAAGTCATTTCAAATTCAACAAGTTCAAAAACACACTCTTAATCTCCCCCATCCAAATATGCTCCATGTGCAGCTTTTACAAACTCACTTGATGGCAATTTATTATTCTGATCACTCAAGCTGGAAATCTTGGGGGACATTCATGACTTCGGGCTCTCTCTCTCTCTCTCTCTCTCTCTCTCTCTCTCTCTCTCTCTCTCTCTCTCTCTCTCCCCACCAACAAATCCTATTTTCAAGATATATCCAGGGAAATTCAGTTTCTGCTTAGAATGAATAAAGCCTGACAGAATGTCCCTTCTGCCCTTACAACAAAATCTAAAAGTTTTATAGACTACAAAGTGAAATCTTTTCCTGAATCCCACAGGGAGCTGAGGTTACTGGCAGCCAACTTATCTTAAATCCAAGGAAAAATAGATGCCTCTAAGAATAGATGGCCATAAGCAAGGACCCACAGGGACAGATGCCATAACCATATAAGCTGGTAAGCATAGTTCAACTAGGATTTTTACAAAATCACTGAAGTGTAATGTGGATTTACATGAGAATATAGAACCTCTGGGAGCCACAGACACAGAAGGAATTCACATTCACTTGCAGGTTCTTCTCCACAAACCTTGCTGGATGCTTGGAAATATTAGGTCAGGTCAAGAGTTCAGAGAAAGTTTCCCCTTTTTCAGGCCTAGGGCATGGGAGTAACAGCCACTGTGGGAAAGGACAAAGCCACAATCTGATCCATCATGCCTATCTCCCACATGGAACAAAACCTTGAGCAGCTGGACAGGGCAGCAATTCTACTTATCCTTATGTAAAGGACAGAAAATTCCTCTTCTACTATAGAGAGAAGCTCACAGGCTGTGTGTGGACCACCACACAAGAGTCCCACACAGCACTGGAGATGGGCTGACCTGCTGTAGCCACCATCCCCGCTGAGATGGGTGTGACCTGTCAAAATGCCAATCAACCTGCTGACGGCAAGACTCTGCCTTCTTCCTACTTTTGGAAAGAATGTTTGATGGAAGGTCTTTGAAGTCCTTTGATATAAATAAAGCACACATGAGGTCTATTCTGCCAGATGCCAGATGCCTGATGCTAGATACCATTTGCTATTTTGCATGTTGAAAGGTCAGAACCATCTTGGCCCATCCTACCACTGATTTTTTAAAACTATGCTCTGTGTTCTGTGGGGGTTTTTTACCATTTCATTTCTTTTAGCTAGTTCTTTACTGGTCAGGGAATCTCATCCCCACCATCCATGTGGGATGTGGATGACATTCTACCACCGGGGAAGGGTTAAGGAATGTCATGGATACATATCATTAGATATCCCTTATTGAGATGCCCAGAGGGAGGTCAGTATCACAGAGAAGACTTTACCTCTGGGACATAGTACCTTCCTAAGCCTAAGCCACAATGATAGGGCACAGCCCCCATCCCACATCACCAGCCTACTATGGAGGAACAGAAAAAGCACAGAGAGACTTCTCTGGGGCCCAGGTGCAAAGAAAAGACCTGAAGTATGAGGTAAAACAGGCATTGAGCAGAATCCCCTACAAATAGCTTATTCTAAGCACCAAGTAATATTAGAGGAATTAAAAGCCTGGGTGTCTTGAGGGCAAATGTGGCATCAATAATAGCCAGACTTATTTCATCTAGTAACATTACTTCAACCTCATACAAAAACTGCCTATCAAAAGAAAAATATGTAATTATTTCCAGGTTTTATTATTATTTTTATCAGTCTCTACTCTCCTACAAAGATTTCTAGCTTTCTACCAAAAATGACAAGACAAAAATGTGAGTGTATTAGGGTAGAGAGTATAGGGTTTACTAAAACAATTGAGTCAGTCAATAAATCCATAAACAAGCAAATGACAGCAATCCTCAGAGGCCAGAGCCAACAGTGCTAAAACACATTATCTAAAATGTTTAATTTCAAACAAACAAACAAAAATCTAAGTCATGTGAAGTAGTAGGAAAGTATAATTTTTACACTAGAAAAAAAACCAAAAAACTAATATAGCCTGTTAGAATGGTAAGATAAAAGATTTAACAAAAGTTTCAAAACAGACATTTTGGACATATATTCAAAAAATTAAAGGAAATCAAATGTCAGATCAAATAGAGAATTATCTACAAAGCTATAGAAAATACTGAAAAAGGACCAAAGGGTAATTCTACACTTGAAAATTATAATAACTTGAAACAAAAGAGGCTTACCAGTAGATTTCAGATATGAGAAGAAAGTTCTTAGAAAACTTGGACATACATAGATAGATTGATAGATATTATGCAATATGAAAGAGAAGGCAACAGAATGAAGAAAAATGAACAGAATCTCAGAGAAGTGAGGTCTATCACTAAGTACACTGATTTATGTATCATGGGAGTTCCAGAAAAATAGGAAATAGAGAAAGAAGCAGAAAAGAAGTTACAGGAAATAATGGTACACAACTTTTAGTTTTCTTGAAAAGCATGAACTACACATCTGGGAATGCCAACTAACTCAAAGTTAGATAACTACAAAAACACTAACAAGCCGACACATCATTGTGTAAATTCTGAGAGCCAAAAACCAAGAGAAAATTTTGAAAGCAACAGGAGAAAAAAAATGACATGTCTCTTAAAAGGAAACCACAGAAATATATATCTTATGGCTCAATAAAAAAAAAGACAAAACTCAATTTTTAAAAAGACAAAGTATCTGAATAGACATTTCTCTAAAGATACACAGATGACCAATAAGCACATAGAAAAATCTGCATAATTAATAATCAGGAAAATGCACATGAAACCTCATGAGATGCTAAGGGGAATTCACTGTTACCTTGGAAAACATTCTCCCTGTTTCTCAAAGGGTGAAAAATGGAATTACCATATGCCCAGCAATTCTACTCCTAGTTATACACCCAAGAGAAATGAAAACATGTCCACATGACTACCGTACATGCCTGCTTACACAATACTATGCATAATGAACAAAATGAGGAATGAACTTTCCTCTTGGAACTGCCTTCCTGGGATCCCAGAGATTTTGATATGTTGTATCGCTATTCTCATTTACCTCTAAGTTTTTCTTTATTTCATCCCTGATTTCTTCTGCTATCCATTGGTCACTCAATAGCATATTATTTAGTCTCCAGGTATTAGAGTAGCTTCTACTTTTTATTTTATTGTTGATTTCTAATTTTATTTCATTATGATCTGACAGAATGCAAGGTATTATCTCTATTTATTTTTTATTTCCTAAAAGTTGCTTTGTGGCCTAAGATATGGTCTAATTTAGAGAAGGATCCATGTTCTGCTGAGAAGAAAGTGTATTTAGTCACTGATAGATTAAATATTCTGTATGTGTCTGTTAAGTTTAAATTATTAATTGTATTTTTTAGTTAGTTTTTGTTTGTGGTAAGAGAGGTATGTTAAAATCACCCAGTATTATTGTGTTGTGTTCTATTTGATTCTTGAAATTGAGAAGGGTTTGTTTGATGTTCACAGATGCTCCATTGTTTGGGGCATAAATACTTGTGATTTTTATGTTTTATTGACATGTGATTCCCTTAAGCAGTATGAAATGTCCTTCTTTGTCCCTTCTGATTAACTTTGGCTTGAAGACCACTCTATCAGATATGAGGGTACAAACCCCTCTAGTTTATGAGATCCATGTAAGTGGTGTGTTTTTTCTCATCCTTTTATCTTCGGTCTGTGGATGTCTTTGCTTATGAGGCGAGTCTCTTAGAGACAGCATATTGTTGAGTCTTGTTTTTAATTCAATCTGCCAGTCTATGTGTTTTGATTAATGAATCTAGGCCATTTATGTTTAATGTTATTATTGAGAAATAATTTTTATTTTGATTTATTTCTGGTTTCTAATTTAAATTAGTTTGTTCTTTGGTTGACTATTCTTCTAGTATAGTTTCGCCCTATGCTGGTGTTCACTTTTATTTTTCATTTCTTCTTCATATAATATTTTATTAAGTATGTTTTGTAATACAGGCTTTCTACTTGTGAATTCTTTTAATTTTTGTTTATCATGGGAGATGTTTACTTAATTGTCAATTCTGAAGCTTAATATTGCTGGACATGGTATTCTTGGCTGGCATCCATTTCCTTTCAGAGTGTGGTAGATATTATTTCAAGACCTTCTAGCTTTGAAGGTCTGAGTTGAGAAATCAGATGAGATGCAGATTAGTTTTGCTCTAAATGTAATGGGTCATTTTTCTCTGGAAGCCTTTAAAATTTTATCCTTATTCTGTAAGTTAGGCATTTTTATAATAATGTGCCTTGATATGGATCTGTTGTAATTTTGTATCTTTGGGGTACTGTAAGCCTCCTATATTTGACTTTCCATTTCATTCTTTAAGTTTAGAAAATTTTCTGATATTATTTCATTTAAAAAATGTATATTCCATGGGAAGAATAGAGGTAATTTGGTCACACGGGTGGGGGGGAGGGGGCATGAGGACAGTAAAGATGATGGAATAAGATGGACATCATAGCCCTAGCTTCATTTATGACTGCATATATGTTGTGATTCTACATCATATACAACCAGAGAAATGAAAAGTTGTGCTCCATCTGTGTACAATGAATCAAAATGCATTCTGCTATCATGTACAGCTAAGAAGAATAAATAAATAAAATAAAATTTAAAAATAAAAAAGCATAATCCATAAAAGGAAAAAAAAGATTGTGTTGTGTATTCCTTTTGTTTATATCTCTGAGCCACTGTCTGTCCCAATAAATCTTAAATTTTGTCTTTACAGTTTATCCCATATTGCTTGGAATTTCTGTTCATAATCTCTTAATATCTTTTCTCCTTGCTCAATTCTATTTTCAAGATATTTTGTCTTCATTGCTTGAAAATCTTGTCTTCCGGGTAGTCTAGTCTGTTGGTGATGCTTTTCATTGAATTTTCAATTTGGTTTATTGATTCCTTCATTTTGAGGATTTCTGCTTAATTTTTTTCAGAAACTCTATCTCTTTATTGTAGTGATCTTTCACTTCCTGTATTTTCTCTCTGATTTCACTCCTTACATCATCCTTTACCTTGCAGATTAGTTTAACTATGTTTAACTATGTTAACTATTAGTTTAACATTCTAAACTCCTTCTATTACATCTCCTCCACTGCGTTGTAGATAGATTCTTCTATAAGGGTATCTTGTTTGTTTGTGGTGATTTCTTTCCTTACTTTTTCATGTTTGTGTGACTGCCCATCTAACAGTATGGATCTCAGACAGTAGAGTTTCTACCCTGTGGACTTATAGTGTCCTTGAATTTTCAAGTAATCACCATTGAGGGGGAGACAAATAATAACAACAACCAATGTGAACAATATACATCATTAAACCAAATAGTTCCTGCTATGATGTCTACAATGTTGTCACAATAAACAGAAATGATATGATCAGTTATTTCCTTCATAAAAACAGTAAGTTTGCAAAGGGGTTTACAATTTCAAATGGTGAACAGGGAGAGAACAGGAGTGATGTAGGATGTGATGATTTTGAGGAAGGAGGAAGGAAGATAGATGTAAAAAAATTAAAGGAAGAGTGAAAAAGAACAATAGAGATTGCCTGTTAGAATAAAAGAGAAAGAGAATCAAGAAAAACAGAAAAGTGAGAGAAAAAATATATATAAAGTAAAAATTTTTTAAATTAAAAAATATAAAAATAAAAGAATAAAAAGCAAAACTGAAATATACTAATCAAACATTATAATCCTCAAAAAACTGATCCATAAAAAATAAATGGTTTCAAAAATGCTAGAAATGAGAAAAAACAATAAGAATACATATAAATGTCCATGAACCATTAAGGTCACAATTAAACAGAGAATAGAAAAAAGGAAGAAAAAAAATCTCAATGAAAAGTTAAAGAATTATTTCCACTGAAGTCCAAAAAATTCTCAGCTTCCCTTCTCAGCAGTGTTAGGTGAGGTTATCTGGAACATGATGTTTGCTCCACTCTCAGGATGGATTGATGGAGTGAGTTAATCCCATAGGTGGAACTCCTGGAGGCAGGGTTTAGGTTTAGGTGGGCTCCAGGCTCATCACTGTATGTCAATTGGTCTGGATATTTTAAATCAGTACACCTACAGGGCCCAGCAATTGCTGGTGCATGCTGGAAGACTTCACCCCAGGGATCTCCCCTAAGTTCCATGCATTTGGTGGAGGAGTCAATTCTTAGTCCACTACTTCACCTGCAGACCCCATGTTTCTTGGTATGGTGTTTAGTATCCAAACTCAATCTCTCCTGCTTCTGTGAATTCCCATCCAGGTGCATCTCTCCCAGGTGGTTCTGCAAGCAGCTGAATTGGAGGGGCAGAGGGAGAGACAGTGCATTTCCATGACCAGTTGTCCCCTGTGTGAACTTCTCTCCATGTTTGATTTTCTACTGGTCACTCAGGCACACGCTATGTTGTGTAGTGTGGGTTTCCAAGCCAGTATTTCAGGCCAGACTTGGGTTTGCCAAGAGTCAACTCCTTCAGCTACTAGCCAAGGCTTCAAAAATGGCTCATTTCTCTTATTTATTTATTTATTTATTTAGTTAGTTAGTTAGTTAGTTATTCTAATTGGGTATACATGACAGCAGAATGCATTTTGATTCATTGTACACAAATGGGGTACAACCTTTCATTTCTCTGGTTGTACACAATATAGAGTCACACCATATGTGCAGTCATACATGAACCTGGGGCATTGTTCTACATCTCATTCCACCATCTTTCCTGCCCCTATGTCCCATCCCCTTTCTTCTCTTCCCTTTGACCAAAGTTTCTCCATCCTTCCTGTGTACCCTTCCCCATCATGGGTCAGCATCCACTTATCAGAGAGAACATTCAGTCTTTGGATTTTGGGGTTTGGCTTACTTCACCTAGCATGATGTTCTCCAACTCCATCCATTTACCTAAAATGCCATAATTTTATTCTCTTTTAATACTGAGTAATATTTTATTGTGTATGTATATATACCACAGTTTCTTTATCTGTTCATCTATTGAGGGGCATGTAGGTCGGTTCCATAGGTTAGCTATTGTGAATTGAGCTGCTATAAACATTGAAGTGGCTGTGTCAGTGTAGTATGCTGTATTTAAGTCTTTAGAGTATAGACCAAGGAGTAGGATAGCTGGGTCAAATGGTGGTTCCATTCCAAGCTTTCTATGGAATCTCCATACTGCTTTTCAGATTGGTTGCACTAATTTTCAGTCCCAACAGTAATGTATGAATGGGCCTTTCCCCCCACACCCTTGCTAACAGTTGTTTTTGTTTGTATTCTTGATAACTGCCATTCTGACTGGAGTGAAAAGAAATCTCAGAGTAGTTTTCATTTGCATTGCTCTAATGGCTAGAGATGTTGAACATTCTTTTATATATCTGTTGATCAATTGTATATCTTCTTCTGAGAAGTGTCTGTTTAGCTCCTTAGCCCATTTATTGATTTGGTTTGTTTTTTTGAGTGTTAAGTTTTTTTGTGTTCTTTATATATCCTGGAGATGGGTGCTCTATCTGATGTATGTGTGGCAAAAATTTGTTCTCAGAATGTAGGCTCTCTGTTTACCTCATTGATTGTTTCTTTTACTGAGAAGCTTTTCAGTTTGAATCATCCCATTTTTTGATTCTTGCTTTCATTTTTTATGCTTTAAGAGTCTTGTAAAGGAAGTTGGAGCCTAATCTGACAAGAAGATTTGGATGATGAAGATTTGGGATTACTTTTTTCTCAATTAGGTGCAGAGTCTCTGGTCTAATTCCTAGGTCCTTGATCCACTTTGAGTTGAGTTTTGTGCATGGTGAGAAATAGGGTTTAGTTTTATTTTACTGTATATGGGTCTCCAGTTTTCCCAGCACCATTTGTTAAAGAGGCTATCTTCTCCCCAGTGCATGTTTTGGGCACCTTTGTCTAGTATGAGATAACTGTATTTATGTGAGTTTTTCTCTGTGTCTTCTATTCTGTACCATTGGTCTACATGTCTATTTTGGTGCCAATACCATGCTGTTTTTGTTGTTATAGCTTTGTAATATAGTTTAAGGTCTAGTATTGTGATGCCTCTTGCTTTGCTCTTCTTGCTAAAGATTGCTTTGGTTATTCTGGGTCTCTTATTTTTTCCAAATAAATTTC
>PVHX01017980.1:0-13840 GCA_004024805.1 Geosciurus inauris
GACAGGAGGATCGCGAGTTCAAAGCCAACCTCAGCAACGGCGAGGCGCTAAGCAACTCAGTGAGACCCTGTCTCTACATAAAACACAAAATGGGGCTGGGGATGTGGCTTAGTGGTCGAGTGCCCCTGAGTTCAATCCCCAGTACCAAAAAAAAAAAAAAAAAAAAAAAAAAAAAAAAAAAAAAAAAAAAAAAAAAAAAAAAAAAAAAAAAAAAAAAATACTGAAGAGGTAAACGAGAATAGCAATACAACATATCAAAATCTCTGGGACACTATAAAGGCATTTCTAAGGAGAAAGTTCATTGCGTTGAGTTCATTCATTAAAACAATCACAAGTCACCAAATTAATACAACATTACATTTCAAAGCCCTAAAAAAAAGATCAACACAAAAAGCACAAGACAGGAAATAATTAAAATCAGAGCCTAAATCAATGAAACTAAAACAACAACTATAAAAAATTTTAAAAATCAACAACACAGCTGGGCATGATGGTGCATGCCTGTAATCCCAGCAGCTCCAGAGGCTGAGGCAGGAGGATTGGGAGTTCAAAACCAGCCTCAGCAAAAGCAAGGCACTAAGCAACTCAGTGAGATTGTCTCTAAGTAAAATACAAAATAGGACTGGGGATGTGGCTCAGTGGGCGAATGTCCCTCAGTTCAATCCCTAGTACCCAAAAAGAAAAAAAAGTTGATAAGACAACTCCAGTGCAGCGGTTACTTTGGCCTCACAGCTGTTGATGCACATCTAGAAAACACCCAGAGTGCTGGACTGTCAGAGGTTAGGAAAAGCCCAGGCCAACTTTGTTCAGACACACCTATGGCTTTAGCTTTGGGGATTTCTGAACTGCCCTGTGTTTCCCCATCAGGCTTCCAGATTCTAGCTGCCTCCCTACTCATGCCTGGCTCCTCCTTCACTGACTCCCCCTCTGTTGCTGTCTGGGCTCAGCAGTCACTGTTGTCTCACTTCTTCATTTCTCATGTGATACATTTGGCCTGAAAGTTCCCCCAGGTTCCAGGCCTAATGAATCTGAACCGTAGTTTGAAGTGTGAGATCCATTTGACATCGATTCTGGGCACCGGCTGTGGCTCAGATTTGAGGCTTTTCTCTTGACTGTTTTCTCACTTTTGCTCTTGTTAGCATGTGTTTCTTTATTTTCCTGATTGCTGTTTGCCTGGGGCTTGGCTCCTTAGCTTGTTTCCTGTCCAAGACTGACCTATGGGATATTCTTACAGAGCGTTTGATTAATTAGTGTGTTATGAAAGGCCAAGGTCATTGGGGTCCTTACCTGCCAAATGATACCAGTGAGTTCAATCTCTGGTACCAAAAGAAAAAAGAAAGCAATAATACAAAAACTTACACTTTGAAAAAAATAAATTAATAATCTCTTAGCCAAGCTAACATGGTGAAAAAAAGAGAAAACTCAAATTACTAAAATTCATGTTGAAAAAGGAAATATCACAACTGACACTACTGAAATACAAACAATAATCAGAGGCTATTTTGAAAATTTATACTCCAATAAAACAAAACTTGAAGATACTGACAAATTTCTAGAAAGATATGACCTATCCAAATTGAATCAGGAGGGCACAGAAATTATAAACAGGTTGATTTCAAGAAATAAAACTGAGGGCCACCATCAAAAGACTAATAAGAAAGAAAAGCCCAGCACCAGATGAATTCTCAGCCTATTTCCACCAGACAAAGAACTTGCATCAATACTCCTCAAATTATTATGTGAAATAGAAAAGGAGGGAACCCATCCAAACTCATTCTATGAAGCTAGTATCACTGTGATACCAAAACCAGACAAAGACTCAGAAAGGAAAGGAAACTTCAGACCAATATCCCTAATGAACATAGATGCAAAAAATCTTAATAAAGTATTGGCAAATTACATACAAGAACATATTAAAAAGATAGTGCACCATGATCAAGTGGGGTTCATCTCAGGAATGCAAGGTTGGTTCAACATACAGAAATCAATAAACATAATTCATCACATCAAAAGATAAGAATCACATGATTATCTCAATAGATCAAAAAAAAGTATTTGAAAAAATTCAGCATCCATTCATGCTCAAAACACTGGGAAAACTAGGTATAGTAGGAACCTATCAACATTGTAAAAGCTATATATTTTAAACCCAAAGCCAATATCCTCCTAAATGGAGAAAAATTAAAAGCATTCCCTCTAAAAATTAGAAAAAAGGGCTGGGGTTATAGCTCAGTGGTAGAATGCTTGCCTAGCATGTGTGAGACACTGGGTTTGGTGTTTAGCACCACATATAAATAAATAAAAGAAAATGTTCACTGACAACTAAAACACACACACACACACACACACACACACAAAGGATGCCCTCTTTCACTACTACCATTCAACATAGTCCTTGAAACTCTAGCCACAGCAATTAAGCAAAAGAAAGAAATTAAAGGGACATGAACAGGAAAAGCTCAAACTATCCCTATTTGCAAATGATGTGGTTCTATGTTTAGAAGACCCAAAAAACTCCACTAGAAAACTTGTAGAACTCATGAACAAATTTGGCAAAGTAGCAGTAGCAAATTAACAACCACAAATCAATTGCATTCCTACACACCAATGATGAGTCAACTGAAAGCAAAATTAGGAAAACTATTCCATTCACAATACCCACCCCAAAAAATAATAAATACTTGGGAATAAATCTAACAAAAGAGGTGAAAAACCTCTACAATGAAAACTACAGAACACTAAAGAAAGAGATTGAAGAAGATCACAAAAGAGGCAAAGAGCTCCCATGTTCTTGGATAGACAGAATTAATATTGTAAATGGCCATAATACCAAAAGCACTGTACATATTTAATGCAATTCCTATTAACATTCCAATGACGTTCTTCATAGAAATAGAAAAAGCACTCATGAAATTCATTTGGAAAAATAAGAGGCCCAGAATAGCCAAAGCAATCCTTAGCAAGAAAAGCAAAGCAAGAGGCATCACAATACCAGACTGAATTATACTACACAGTATAGTAACAAAAATGGCATAGTACTGGCACCAAATCAGACATGAAGACCAATGGAACAGAATACAAGACAGAGATAAACCCACATAAATACAGTTATCTCATACTAGACAAAAGTGTCATAGACATACATTGGAAAAAAGATAGCCTCTTCAACAAATGGTGCTGGAAAAACAGGAAATCCAGATGTAGCAGAATGGAATTTAACCCCTACCTCTTACCTTGCACAAAACTCAAGTGGATCAAGGGCCTAGGCATTAGAACAGAGACCCTGTGCCTACTAGAAGAAAATGTTGACCCAATTCTCCATTGTGTTGGCTTAGGAATCAACTTCCTCAACAAGACTCCTAAAGCACAAGAAGTAAAATCAAGAATCAATAAATGGGACAGTATCACACTAAAAAGCTTTTTCATAGCAAAAGAAACAATCAAGAATGTGGAGAGCCTATAGGATGGCAGAAAATCTTTGCCATCTGCCCTTCAGATAAAGCATTAATCTCCAAGATACACAAAGAACTCAAAAAACTTAACACCAAGAAAACAGCCCAATCAATAATTGTGCAAAGGAACTGAACAGGCATTTCACAGAAGAAATATGAATGGTCAAATAATGTATGAAAAAATAGTCAACATATCTAATGATTAGAGAAATGCAAATTAAAACTACAATTAGATTCCATCTCATTCCAGTCAAAAGGGCAGTTATCAAGAATACAAGTATTGGTGATGTGGGGGGAAAGGTACACTCATACACTGCTTGTGGAAATATATATACTGGTGCAACCACTCTGGAAAGCAGTATGGAGATTCCTCAGGAAAGCTGTAGTGGAACTACCATTTGACCCAGTTAGCCCACTCCTCAGTATATACCCAAAGGACTTAAAATCAGCATACTATAGTGATGCAGCCACATCAATGTTTACAGCAGCTCAATTCACAATAGCTAAACTATGGAACCAACCTAGATGCCTTTCAACAGATGAATGGATTTTTAAAATGTAGTATATATACACAATGGAATATTACTCAGCCATAAAGAAGAATGAAATTATGGCATTTGCTGGTAAATGGATGGATCTGAAAACTATCATGCTAAGTGCAATAAATCCCCAGAAACCAAAGGCCGAATGTTCTCTGATATGTGGATGCTAACACACAACAGTGGTGGGTGGGAGAAGAGGGAGAACAGAAGTTCATTGGATTAGACAAAGGGGAATGAAGGGAAGGGAAAGGGGATATGAAATGGAAAGACAGTAGAATGAATTGGACATATCTTTCCTATGCTCCCATATGAATATACGACCAGTAAAATTCCACATTATGTACAACCACAAGAATGGGATCCTAATTAGAGTAAGTTATGCTCTGTGGATGTATGTCAAAATACAGTCTACTGTCATGTAAATCTAAAAACAAATGAAAAAAAAACAGTGGCCATATTTCAAATAATCTCAAGAACTCCTTAGGAGCGGTCACCTTCTATCCCATTTGATCATACAGCCATTGTATTTCTTTTGTTAAAAAATATATGTATTACTTTTTTCTCAAACATTAAGATGAAAAGCAGCAGTCTGGCCATTTCTCATTGTTTGCCTATGCTTACATTATCATATGTATTATCTTTAATCCATGGTTTCCTTTAAATACTAGTAAAGTGTTTGTTTTTTCAAATAATATATAAAAAGGAATCCAAAGTTTTTTTCCCTCCTTGTATTACTGGATCATTTTGTGTACTCCCCTTTGAAGACTCCTACTTTAAATAATGTATCATCCGTTATCTGTCTTGTATAAGTCACTCCTACTCTGATGTCTTCTTATTCGGTTTTTTGTGGGGGTTCTTGTTGTTGTTGTTGTCTCTCCTATCTCTGGTACATATACAGATTTAAAGTTTTCTATTTGTTTATCATCTCCCAAATTTAATTAAGAATATACTGCTCCAAATTTACATATTACCCTACATCAATTTTGTGATCCTTCAAGATTTCCAAAGAACAATTAAATCATCTGAAGGATTTAGTATTGAAGACTTCAGTTAGACTATTTTAAAAAATTAAATATCATTTATATTTTCTCCAACTCATTTATGCTATAATTGCACTAGATAGAATACTGCCAATTTTTGTTCCTCGGTTACTGAAGCTTAGTTAAGTTACAAGTTATAAACTCTATTTGGGTACAGTTCTTTTAAAGTTTTAAATTTAGTTTTTATTAGCAAATAAAGCTGCCATATATGTTAATGTTGATTTAAAATGTTCAAAACTAGTACTGGATAACTAAATATACAAGTAGAGAATGTAAGAGAAGCCCAATAACTGGATTAAGTATATTTGCCTATGGTTTTACCATACTTTGAAAATAAACAGATCCCAAATAAAAGCCAACTTTAAAAAATAGTAAAAAACTTTAATATAGAGGTAAAACATGTAAGTCTGCCTACAAGTGAAATGAAATCTCTGCTTTGCAACCACTGAACCAAGGGGAAAAAGGATCAAAGGGGTGCAGGGAGAGGACCTCTAAAAGTCAAGTCTTGGAACAGAACAATTAAAATATCATGTTATCATATGGTGAGGGTTTTCTTTTTATCTCAAACAGTAAATCTACAGGTTTTCTAGGTTATAAATAATTCACATCAGATTTAAGGTAAATTTTGTTTCATTGATTTAATGAAACATCTGGATTTTCAACTAGACATATTAGCTGCTATGTATTGAGAAATTACATAAATATGAGCCCAGCACAGTGGTGCATATCTATAATCCCAGCTACTCAAAAGGCTGAGGTAAGAAGATCACAGTTTACAGTCAGACTCGAAGGTGCTGGGGCTGTAGCTCAATGGCAAAGCGTTTGCCTAGCACGTGTGAGGCACTGGGTTTAATCCTCAGCACCACATAAAAATACATAAAAGTATTCTGTCCATCTACAACAAAATTTTTTTTAAAAAGTCAGCCTTGGCAACTGAGATCCTGTTACAAAATTTTAAAAGGGCTGAGGATGTAGCTCAGTAGTAAAAGTACCTGTAGGTTCAATCCCCAGTACCAAAATAAAAATTAAAAAGAAATTAAAATAATGTAAATATCACAAACTATATACAAAGTTGAACATTTTAAATTTTGAAAGGAAACAGAAACTAATTTAGCAATGTTCACATATAAATACTAAAAAGGCAAAGTAAATAGTAAGAGATCCAAACAATAATCATACTTGAAAAGTTAAAATATTCAATGATTTTTAAATTCTGTAATCTTGATGGATATTTTACTGGAGTCACCTTTAAGCAGAACCCAAAACACAAAAGATCAATTATGAAGAAGGAAAGGAACCTCAATCATAAAGTTGGTCCTATAACTGAATCCAGTGATAGCAGATCACCACGTAAACGTTTATTTTTCACTGTCATATTCCAGTTTTCAATCAATCAATTGAATAGATTCATTTCTCACAATGACTTAAATGTACTCAGAGACAATAAATGTTAAAACTAAAAAAGAAATAACAAAATGAACTTTATCTGACAACCCGGTGCTTAAAAGGTACTGAACTGCTGACTGAGTAATCATTCTATTTGTATAGTATTTTGGAATTCACAAAATGTTTTCACGTATACTACCAAATGTCACCCACAAAACCTTACTGACAGTGAGGACATTTTACAAATGTGAAAAGCAAGTTTCTGAAATGAAGAAATTCACCCCATGTTTGCTTTCACTCCAAAAATCATTTTCTTACATCATTAGTTAAATTTAGTGATTAATATTTATTAGTAAATAGTGGTTCCAAATCTTTCATTGTAATAAATATGGAAACTGATGATGTTTAAGTGACTTGCCCACAGCTGGCTAGTAACTAAAATAGGATGGGATTAAGTTACCTCTTAAAGTCTCTGCTGGTTCTCTATTCTAAATATCCAAATGTGTAACTGTTATGAATAATGGTATGTTTTTTACCAGAGAAGAAATGCACGGCTGGAAAAAAAAAATCTGTTGATCACTGGGAAGGTTTAACAATCAGAACAAATTCAAAATCTCAAAATTAGAAATTGCTCAATTCATACATTCAACACTTAAACTGTTTATAATGTTCCTGGTAAGATGTCATTCTGCCTTTATTTAGTGGTCATTCCACTGAATGATCAAAACAAGTATCAGAGAAGATGGCTGGGAAAGGAGGAATGATTTTAACTTCTACAAAATAAAGTACAAAGTTCTTAAATTAAAATATAAGATGGTCTGGGATTGTGGCTCAGTGGTAGAGCGCTTGCCTTGCATATGAGGCACTGGGTTCAATCCTCAGCACCACATAAAAATAAATAAAGATATGTCCATCTACAACTAAAAAAAAAAATAAAAAAAAAACAAACTATAAAAAAATATAAGAATCAAAGTCTTATATCTTCAAAGGCAATACCCATTGGTCCCCATTTAGTCTCAAGCCTGAGATCACATATCTGCTTACTATGAGTCAGTAAATAAAATACTCGACTATAGAAAAGGTTGGGGAAAGGATAAAGACAAACCAAATAAGTGAAAATAAGCAGTTATTGAGAAAATATTCATGGATTAGAAATAAAGACTACTTAGTCATGCAAAGAGGCACTTTATTATCACTTGCCTATTCTATCTTTAGCACTGTTGTTCTTTCAAGTTACTAATGGAGTCCAACTTCATTTCCTTACCTTATTCTCTCCATTTTCCAACACATTCATTCTTACCAGAGTTTCTGTGAAACGAATCGCTCCATTAGTGATGTGTTCTAAATTAAATCTTATCATTGCAAAGCTAAACTCAAGAAAGTTCTTATTACATTTCCCTCAGGCATTCTTTTTCATTTTATAAAATATTTATTGTATTTACTTGGGAATCATAGGAAAATATTCTAAACTAAAGCTGGCATCAGCACAAACTTAAATGGCCACACTATGTAGCTTAACCCAAATAAATTATGTGTTGCTCCAACACTCTATTATTATAGTAATGTGACTTAATATTGCCTTCACTCAATCCTTACTTTTATCTATACAATATCTTTAATGTAACTTAAAGTAACTATGTGTCAGAAAAATGTCCAAAGTGTTTTAGAAATCACTATTTAGTGTTTAACTTTTGTTCTTCTAGTGAATTTTATACAGCCTTGCATCCAAATAAAGTTCCAATAAAGCACTTCTGGTAAAGGACAAAAGGACACTATCATTTAAAGATGACTTCCTTCACCAGAAAGTAGAATAATGACTTTGCTGTCCTAGTTTAGGCTTACTTATCTATGGCTCTGATTTTCTGCCAAAGTTTCACCAGCACTTCTGCATACCAAACTACTATTGAAAACATTTGCAAAGATCTAACACAACTGACTTGTCTCCCTCTTTAACTCTCATGGACTACAGAAACTTTTTCTTTAAATCTCATGGAGCTGAGAAACCAATTACAATTCAAAGGCAATCGATATCTATTTCAAATTAAACTGAAGTGCATTAATATACACTTTTTTAAAAAATCAACTTAATTATTTTCATTATTTTTCTCACTTTTAAAAAAATTGTTTTAGTTGATACCTTTATTTTTATGTGGTGCTAAGGATCAAACCTAGTGCCTCCCACATGAGAAACAAGTGCTCTACCACTGAGCTACAACCGCCCAGCCCTTTTTCTCACTTTTTTTTTTTAATATTTATTTTTTAGTTGTAGGTGGACACAATATCTTTATTTTTATTTTTATGTGGTGCTGAGGATCGAACCCAGTGCCTCCCACGTGCTAGGCGAGCACGCTACCACTGCGCCATAACCCCAGCCCCCCTTTTTCTCACTTTTTTAAAAAAATTTTTTTAGTTGTAGATGGACACAATACCTTTATTTTATTTATTTATTTATTTTTATTGATGCTGAGGATCAAACCCAGTGCCTCACGTGTGCTGGGCAAGCTCTCTTCTACTGAACCAAAACCCCAGCCCTATTTTTCTCCCTTTTTTAAAGCAGATTAAAAGTTGTGTACTTGGGAAATTCATCTGATATCCTTTAAATTTTTAATTAAGTTTTTTGTTTTGGTTTGGTTTGGTTTTGGTACCAGGAACTGAACTCAGGGGCACTCAACCATTAAGCCATATCCCCAGCCCTTTTTTGGATTTTATTTAGAGACAGGGTCTCACTGAGTTACTTAGCGCCTCGCCGTTGCTGAGGCTGGCTTTGAACTTGCGATTCTCCTGTCTCAGCCTCCCAAAGTGCTGGGATTACAGGCATGCTAAGAATTATTTCATTGCCTAAAATATGGTCTGTTTTGAATAATGTTCCATGGGCCACTGATAAAAAGGTGTACTCAGCTCTTACTGGATGAAATATTCTATAGATGTTGGTTCTATAGATGATTTGCATGTGTTAAACCATCCTTGCTTTACTGGGATAATACAAACTTGGTCATGATGTACAATCTTCTTACTTTGTTATTGAATATGATTTGCTAATATTTTTATTAAGAATTTTTGCATCTATTCTCATGAGGGATACTGGTCTATAGTTTTCTTTCCTTGATGTGTCTTTATCTGATTTTGATATGAAAATGATAATAGCTTCACAGAATGAATTTGGAAGTGTTCAACCCTTTCTATTTTGTGGAATAATTTGAGGACTATAGGCATTACTTCTTTAATAGTCTGACAGAATTCAGCTGAGAATCTATTTGGTCCTGAGCTTTTCTTTGTTGGGGGCTTTTCATTACTTTCTATCTCACTACTAGTTATTGATACACATAGGTTTTCTATATTCTCTTGATTCAACTTTGGCAATTCATGTATGTCTAGAAATGTGTTTATTTCTACTAGTTTTTCCAATTAGAGTCTAATTTTTAAAAATAATCCCTATTGATCCTCTGGATTTCTATGATGTCTGTGATGATTTCTCCTTTTTCATCTTTAATTTTATTAAATTGAGTTTTTCTCTTCTACTTTTGCTTAGTTTGACTAAGAGCTTATCAATCTTATCTTTTTAAAGAACCAACCCTTTGTTTTGTTGATTCTGTGTATTATTTTATTCTCAATTTCATTAATTTTGGCTTTGGATCTTAATTATTTCCTTCCACCTATTGGTTTTGGAATTGGTTTGTTCTTATATTTCAAGAGACTTGAGATGCATCATTAGCTTGTTCATTTGGGATCTTTCTGATTTTCTTACATAGGCACTCACAGCTATAAACTTAGCTTACAATAGTCTTAGAATAGTCTTCACTGTCCCAGAGGTTCTGGTTATGTTGTATCACTGTTCTCATTTGAGTCTAAAAATTTATTAATCTCTCCCCTGATTTCCTCTATTACCCAGTCGTCCTTCAAAAGTGTACTGTTCAGTCAGGTGCAGTGGTGCACGCCTATAATCCCAGCATCTTGGGAGGCTGAGGTAGGGGTGTCGTGAGTTCAAAGTCAGTCTGAGCAATTAAGGCCCTAAGCAACTCAGCAAAACCCTGTCATAAAATAAATATATATATAATAAATTTTAAAAAATAAGGGGCTGGGGATATAGCTCAGTTGGTAGAGTGCTTGCTTTGTATGCATAAGGCCCTGGGTTCAATCCCCAACACAAGAAAGGAAAGAAAGGGAAGAAAGGGAAGGAAGTGAGAAGAGAAGAGAAGAGAAGAGAAGAGAAGAGAAGAGAAGAGAAGAGAAGAGAAGAAGAGAGGGGAAAAAAGGAAAAAGAAAATGTTCAATCTCCCCGTGTTTATATAGTTTCTCCATGTGTTCAATCTCTATATGTTTATATAGTTTCTGTAGGGTATTTTGGTGTTGGTTTATAATTTCATTCCATTATAATTTGACAAGATGCAAGGAATCATATATCAAAAATTTTTGAATTTGTTAAGAGTTATTTTGTTGCCTAAAATATGGTCTATTTTGAATAATGTTCCATGGGCCATTGAGAAAAAAGTGTACTCAGCTCTTACTGGATGAAATATTCTATAGATGTTGGTTAAGTCCATTGGTTTATAATATTTTTCAAGCCCAATGAGTATTTACTGAGTTTATTTCTGGATGACTTACCTACTGGTGCTATAAGTGTGTTGAAATCACCCAGCATTACCGTACTAGGGTCTATCTGAGGCTTTCATTCAAGTAGTATCACTTTTATGTAGTTGTATCCTCATTTGGGGGATAAATATTTACCACTGTTATATGTTCTTATTGGACTGTTCCCTTTACCAGTATGAAGTGATCTTCTTTGTCTCATCTGATTAATTTTGGTTTGAAAGTCTGCTTTGTCAGATATGAGAACAGCTACCCCTGCTTGTTTATGGGCTCCATTCACAGAGTATATTCATTTCATCCTTTCACTTTCATCTTGTGGTTCTCTTTGCCTATAAAGTGATTCTCTTGCAAACAACATAATTTATTTAGATCTTGTTTTTTAATCAATCCATTCTGGCAGCCCATGTCTTTTAGTTGGAATTATAGGTTTGCTCCACCATGCCTGGCTCAACATCACTACTTTTTTGCTTTAACAGAACATAAGCACTGCAATACTGAGATGGTTGATTTGATAATCAAAACAGCTAGTAAGTAACTATGGGTATGAAGCATATACAGTGTGGATACACTGGACAAAAGAATGATTCATGTCTCTGCCCTGGGAGGAGAGAGTAGGATGGCACAAGACTTTATCATGCTACTCAGAACAGCACATCATTTAAAAATTGTGAATTACTTACTTCTGAAATTTTTCATTTAATATTTTTAGACTGCAGCTGACCATGGTTAACTAAAACTACAGAAAGCAAAACCACAGAAAATGGGGAACTACTGTATCATACCCATGGAACTGACATTTTAAACCTGAGACCAGAAAACATCAAAGCCCTGGGTTCCATCTCCAGTTCAAAAAAAAAAAAAAAGAAAAGAAAAAAGAACATAATTAGCAAAAGCAGAATCAACAGCACAGCTAGTCTTTATGTACATGCATTTTTTTTTTTTTTTTTTTTTTTTTGGGTACTGGAAATTGAACTCAGGGGCACTCGACCACTGAGCCACGTCCCCAGCCCTATTTTGTGTTTCATGTAGAGACAGGGTCTCACTGAGGTACTTAACGCCTTGCCATTGCTGAGGCTGGCCCTATTTTGTGTTTTATGTAGAGACAGGGTCTCACTGAGTTGCTTAACCTTGCCATTGCTGAGGCTGGCTTTGAACTCATGATGCTCCTGTCTCAGCCTCCCCAAGTGCTGGGATTACATGCTTGCACCACTGCGCCCAGCTATGCTTTCATATTTTTAACATGAAAATTCTCTAGAATAGCATTAAGCATCCCTTTGTATCTCTCTCTTTGACTTCTTGGTTTTCTTCCCCATTGAGTTTATGTTCTTTTTCACTCCAGTCTACCTTTCCCTTTTCTTTCTCCTACCACCACCAGCCAGTACTGAGAATTGAATCCAGGGTTGCTTTACTACTGAGCTACATCCCCAGCCTTTTAAATTTGTTTTATAATTTTGAGACAGGGTCTCTCTAACTTGCCCAGCTGGGCCTCAAGCTTGCATTCCTCCTGCCTCAACCTTGTGAACAGCCGGATTATAGAGGCATGTGCCACCACAACTGGCTTCTTTTCCCATTTTTGAGATTCTTAATCTTGGTTAAGTGCAATGTAAGTATTAAATCTAATCATAGCCCTTCACTGCCAGCAGGTACTTCAAAGAGATTAAGCTATTTGCCCAAGGTAACAGAGCTAATACAGCTGAATCAAGGATCCAGAAGTTTTAATTAGTTTTTCCTGTTTTGATGCTTCAAATAAATTCACTTGGTAAACACTCTTTAGACTATGTTTATTATTTAGAAAGCAAATGAGCTTCTTGGCTATAGTCTAATCTGAAAGATACTTAACTGTTGGTATATTCATGGCAATAAATCCAAGGAATGATCTCATCCTATTCTTACCATATAATTATATTTAAATGTTTAGATAATTTAGTTATATTATCTCTATTATATGCTCTATTATATTTTGCTGCATTATATTTTGGAAGAAGAGTTGACCCATATAGAATTTTATGGTTTATTTTCACAAGTAGTATTGGAATATCTTAATATTTAGAATTATTAATTTTTAAAAAATTTTATACAATAAAGTATTTGTTAGTCTAATCAGAGGAGTCTCCATGACCCAAAAGTGGAAATATGCAGAAATATGTGCATAATTTAGCTGTTCTTTACTCTTTCTTAAATAACAATATGATTACAATATTAGTAGAGGCATCAAGTAAAAGGGAAATGATAAAGTAAATGGATTCTCCTGCACACGAACATAAACTAGGCACTCTTAATACCACTTTAAATTTATATAGCCATTTAGTCCATTTCACATTGATTCTATATAATTCTTTTTTCAATCTCAAAACTAACCTATAGAGCAGGAGTTGTGGCTCAGTGGTAGAGCACTTGCCTAGCACGTGCAAAGCACTGGGTTCAATTCTCAGCAATACATATAAACAAATGAATAAAATAAAGGTCCATCGACATCTAAAAAAAAAAAAGCTAACCTATAACCTAATAGGTTAGCTGCTGCTTTCATTTTAATATATTACTACTGTGCACAATATTTTAAGTGAATACATAATTTCAGACTTTTTTAAAAAAACTTCATCTTAAGAATGATTATTTTTCAGTCCTAAAGCAGCACTACAGCGAATCTTATACTATATATGATGAAGTACTTACAATACTTGTATCGATGAAATAAGTTTAAGGAGACTATTAGAATTTTTTTTTAATTTTTTTTAGTTGTTGATGGATCTTTATTTTATTCACTTATTATTTATATGTGGTGCTGAGAATTGAACTCAGTGCTTCACACATGCTAGGCAAGCACTCTACCACT
>PVHX01017980.1:13940-38514 GCA_004024805.1 Geosciurus inauris
GGAGAGTGCTTGCCTCCCATGCACAAGGCCCTGGTTCAATCCCCAGCACCACAAAAAAAAAAAAAAAAAAAAAAAAAAAAAAAAAAAAAAAAAAGGTAACAATTGATAGATATACCAAGAGAAAAAGTATATATATAGAGAGAGAGGAAATGTAGCAGCTGAGATGGAAATATGAGAAACCAAAAAAAATTTCCAGGGTCATAGCCTAGCAGATTTTTATTTAAATTAAATAAACTGAAATTTTGTATAGATCAGAACTTTGCTTTTTTTTTTTTTTTTCCAATTTACACTTTGTTTTAAAAAAGAATTTAGAATAACTATCAATTACACAGAAATGGACTAATCATTCAAAGGTGACATGGAAATACAAGTGATAGAAAGGTTATTAATTTCCTGCTTACTTGGGAGGCTGAAACAAAAGGAATGTTTAGGCCCTAGAGTCAGAGACCAGCCTGGGAAACACAGTGAGACCCCCATCTCCCAAACAAAAAGTATTTTAATCAGATAACAGCCTCTTACTTTGCGTTGTAGTCCCAGTTCAAAAGTAAATTTTATTTTTGTAATTTTCTATGCTTTCATTTTCACAAAGGAGTAAAATATAGAGGCATATAAGTAGGACACAACTGGTTAAATGTTTTTATTATTTTTACTTTATTCCATGATTAACAGATCATTAATTTCTTCATTTTTTCCTCTTTCCTCTTTCCCTTTCTTATGGTGTTAATACCAAAACAGTCTTCATTTAGTAGCTATAAACATGAATACTGACTGATAAGCTGGCAGTGATAATAAAGTATGAGTTTCAAGTGTGCGCTCACTAAAATATTCAGGAAGTAGTGTCAGGAGCAGGGACTGAATTATGGGTCTTGAACTGTCCTGTGACAGAGGCAATGCCGCCTTTGGTGCAAAGGCGCCTATCAAGATAGCCCAGTTGAAGCCGGGCACAGTGGCACAAGCCTGTAATCCCAGCACTTAGGGAGGCTGAGACAGGAGAATCGCGAGTTCAAAGCCAGCCTCAGCAACGGCGAGGCGCTAAGCAATTCAGTGAGACCCTGAGTCTACATAAAACACAAAATAGGGTTGGGGATGTGGCTCAGTGGCCGAGTGCCCCGGAGTTCAATCCCCAGTACCAAAAAAAAAAAAAAAAGATAGCCCAGTTAATATGGTGATGCCCTGTTTGTTCAATAGGAGGTTCTGTGCCAGCCACTGAGCTATTCAGTTATTGTCCTTGAGGTTCAGATGCCAGTTCCTTGGGGGTACAAAGTTATGGACACACGCTGGTAATCATAATGGGGCTACTCATACTTATGACCTTGCTTTTCCTTGCCTTGAAACTTTACAATAAATCCCTCTGATGTTTAAACCTATATAATAAATGTGCTGAGCTAGCTCTGGTGTCAGTTTCCCCCCATCAGGGATTGGCTGAACCACCTGGCCTCAGCTTTTTCTCTATTTTTGGGTCTGTCTTTTCTCCATCCCCTCATCTCCCTCTCCGGTTACCTAAATTAACAGCCATGCAGGTCGTGGCATAGTAGTATCCAACAAAAGGCTGCCTGAGACTTTTAGCCAAAAACAAAACCAAAAAATGCACACATGAACATCTGGAGTTTATCTAATTACTTATATGGAAATTTAGGTTTGTTCTACAGAGAGAAATGCTGAGATTATTTGTTGTAAAGGGACACATAAAAGGGGTAAATTTCAACATCTTATTGATTACATACTCCTTCCACTACAGAATTTATCAAAATTGTTTTCATGGTAACACAAGTAAGACTAATACATCGTGCATTAGTAATCAAGATTCATTTCTCCTTATTTGCCCTTGCATTAATTAAAAGATTTAAAATACAATCAGAAATCTTATTATGTGCAAACCTGTTCAGGAGATTTAATCAGCTGCTTCCTTAAATTAGGAAGTTTTAGAATTAAAACACCCTGAGAGACCCAATTTGTAGGGCCCCCTGGGTCATCAGAAAGTACAAAGACACTTAAAAGGAAGTAAACTCTAGTGCATAAATGTATAGAGAAACTTTACATGCATTATCTCATTTAACTTTAACCCATGACCCTTTAAGTTGGTGGTAATATCCCCCTGTTTTTTAAGAGAGAGAAATAGGTTTTCAGGAATAGAGTGATTTGTGAGGTTTACGAAGTTGGGAGTCTTTCCACTTAATAAAGCAGGAAAAGACAAGAGCATTAACCTACCCAAGGTATTAAGACTCAGGCTGATAAGTGGATAAAAAGTAGCTACTAGAGGTATACATGTTTCTCCCTGCTAAACTATTCCAAGGTTTAGTAAAATCATAAATTGAAGAACTGCATTGCTTTGTGGGGCAGGACTTGGTAAGAGATTGAGACGAGTTACAAATTTTGACATGTGTATCTTGTTTTAAGATTTCAGTGGCTGCCTTTTGGAAAGGAAACTTCAAAAATATCTTACCTGTAATGTGACTTCATGAATTAAAGAAAATCTATGTCAAAATTAAACTTCACATAAGAAATAATATTTCTGGAATTTTTAGAGATAACCATGTTAGTCTCAGAATTCCCAGGAAGTTCTGAATAGTAAAATGTGTAATGCTTGTGTCCAGTGGGTTTGAAAAAGTACATTCTCTTTCACAAAAATGCTAAAACTAAATACTGAAAGAAGCAATTTCTAAAACTTAGCATGGTCTTGAACCCTAATCATTCTTCTATAATTGTTCATAATAGTTGAAATAATTCAAATTTATTTTATCAAACTAATTAATGAGCCAGGCATAGTGCTACATGCCAATAAACTCAGCTACTCAGGAACTTGAGATAGGTGGGTGACAAGTTCAAGGCCAGGCTGGGCAACTTAGCAAGAACCTGTCATTAAATAAAATAAAAAGAGCTGAGCATATAGCCTAATGATAACTGCTTGCCTAGCATGTGAGAGATCTTGGATTCAAGTCCATCCTCACAAACATACACACAAAAAATTTAATCAATGAAAGTGTTGAGCCCCTCACTTTCTATGAATAGAATCAACTGCATTTTTACTGTCTTCTACAATTATTAAGTATAAATTTAGCTTACAGTCATTATCAATAAAAATTTGTATGTGTTAATTTTTTAAAATATAGTACTGTGGGCTGGGATTGTGGCGCAGTGGTAGCGTGCTCGCCTAGCACACGTGAGGCACTTGGTTCAATCCTCAGCACCACATAAAAATAAAATAAAGATATTCTGTTCACCTACAACTAAAAAATAAATATTAAAAAAATATATATATAGTACTCAGAGCTGGCAGAGCTTGAATGCCCTTGCAATGGACACATTTAAAAGGCTCCCAAGTTAAAAAGTAGGGGGCATAGTTCTGAGGCTATCTGTAGTGAAAAGCTAAAAGAAGGGTTAGCCAAGTAAAACTAGGGAAACAGAACCCTAGAAAAACTGAGTTTGTAATTTGACCTGACAGTTGAACTGTCTAAAGCAAGGGATTCTTGGACTTTTTAATTTCGTAAACCAATACAATTTCAAAATTATATTTTGAGGATTAAAAATGTTGATCTTAGTTTGGGGTTGTAGCTCAGTGGTAGAGCACTTGCCTAGCACGTGTGAAGCACTGACTTCAATCCTCAGCACCACATAAAAATAAATCAATAAAATAAAGGTATAGTGTCCATTTACAACTTAAAAAATATTTTAAAAAATGTTGATCTTGTATTTGTTTTGACGTTGCCCTCTTAAAAATAAAATACACCAATTATTGCCTTCATTCACCATCATTTTATAACACAAACTAACACAACCAATCTCTCACCAAGGGAAGACAATCTCAAAATAAAAGTCTTTCAATATTTATATTTCTCATTGTATGCAATATTGGTGAAGCATCTATTGTTCAACCAACATTTGAGAATAAGTAACTCTCACAAGTATACCTTGGACAAGATTCTGAAATGCTGGTCAATCAAGATTCCCAAACATTCATCTTCCAGCTAAGAAGCACCAGGAAGCTTTAAAAAACCTTATCTTAGACCTACTGAATCGATCTCTAAGGTCAGGTGCCCAGTTTTTAGTGTACAGTTGGGCTTATGGACATTGGATGATAATAACAACAGTAATAAATATATGATACAAATAAAACCTTAGGTACATATTAAAGCAATTCTTGGTAATAACAATGTCCAATCTTGTCTGTTGTGGCAACAGAAGTTCCAGGCAGAAATCTGCTATCATTTGAATATAATCTGAGTGCCACTTAAAGATTCATGTGTTAAGGTTTGTTCTCCAGGAGAGTGGTATGATTGTTAGATCATTGGGGACATTCCCTAGAAGGGAACTACAGGATACTGCCCATCCTTTCTTTGCTTCCTGGCTGGAGATGTGACCACTCACTCCAACACAAACTCCTGCCATTGCCATGCACAGCCCTCATCAGGGCTTGTTTCTTGGGCCAGAAATGATGTGTGTCTTCTCACTGCATGGTGGCATGTGATTTCCATTTGTCTCATTACTGATGATGCTGACTGCCTAACAGGGTGTTAACTACCAACTCTCTCCAATGTAAAGTAGCTCTTTTTCTCTTTGTGATTAACTTTGAGACTATGAAATAGCTATTTCTTAATCAAAATTTCCATTTTTTATATATTTATCTATATAACTATGGACTCATGAGTTCCTATTTTATAATTATCATTTATAACCATTTATTTTGAGGCTCAAATTGTCCCAAGCCAGGCGCAGTGGCGCACGTCTGTAATCCCAGCACTTTGGGAGGCTGAGGCAGAATCACGAATGCAAAGCCAGCCTCAGCAATGGTGAGGCACTAAGCAACTCAGTGAGACCCTGTCTCTACATAAAACACAAAATAGGGCTGGGGATGTGGCTCAGTGGTAGAGTACCTTGAGTTCAATCCCCGCTACCAAAAAAAAAATTGTCCCAGACCTCGCCTGTGGGAGCTCCTTTAAGCTAGTGCGTGTTTTTGACATGTGCCCATCATCCACTGCACACTTCCTTACTTTCTGGCACAAGATTCTGTATTTTAAATTCATCTTTTACATTACCTGCACTAGCCTAAGATCAGCTATTTCTCCAATATACCCTGGTTCCTTTTAGAGAACAAGGTATTCAGAAGCCAAGATTTGAATGCTAAGTACGCTCACTACTGTTTGAAATCTGTAACTATTCCAAGGCTCTCTCAATGAAAAGATCTAGGGTAACACAAAGAAATACACACATATATATCTATTTCAATATCCATTTCATATATCAAAAACCATGAGGGCTGGGGTTGTGGCTCAGCAGTAGAGCGCTTGCCTCACATCTGTGGGGCACTGGGTTCGATCCTCAGCACCACATAAAAAAATAAATAAATAAAGGTATTGTGCTCATCTACAACTAAAAAAAGAAAAAAAATTTTTTTTAAAAACATGAGTTTATATTCCCCAACTATCCATATTCTACTTATCTGAGAGAATTCTTAATTCAGTTTGCTTATTCTAAAACCAAAATGAATTTATGTCCTGGATATTTTAAAAAATAAAATTTCCAACAATTAAATAATTAGGTAATCTATCAAAGGTACTTAGAATTATATAAATTGATTAAGAAACAAAAAAGGTAGAGTATTAAAAATAATTAATATCTTATTACATCTTTTAGCCTTCTGGGATAAAAATATTTTAACCATAAAATGCATTAATGCAGGATACAGGTATGATACAGGTATAGGAGCCATGTCTGAAACAGAAATATAGATTGTTCAAATGAACCAAAATATTTACTCTCTGCCTAACTGCCTTTGTTTTTCAAGAAGGATATGATTCTCGATTTCAGAGTAAGTAATCTCTTCCTTTTAATTCACTTACATAGACAGCATTCTTCCTTTACTTTCATATGTGAGAAGCAGTACTATAATTTCTTTTTGTATATGTAAAAAGGCCTAATTAGAGCTAGAAAAGTTTTACAGCATCAAGTGCACAAGAAATTTGCAGAATGAACATACAGAACCCTTTGTTTTGTAGATTAACATCTTTTTCTACCATGTATTTAAGATAAAAACCTTAGTTAATAGTAATATAAATACATCTAAATAGAATGATATTTGCCTCTTGGTTTATATTTCAACAGGTAATTCTGCAGTTTTTCCCTATAAATACTGAGTAGTGAGATGCCATACTGTCCTATTTATATGACATTCATCTGTTTTCCATTTACTCACCCAGTATACACTCACCCTGTAAAATAAAAAGCCATCTACTTCTCTGAATCTCCCTGCCATCATTTTACTCCCAAGCAACAATTAATTTATTTTGGAATACTGCAAGCAGACTCTTAACTGATCTCTCCATGTCTTTTCTAGTCATCCTCCAGACCCACTGAAAAAAGACAGCTCTTTTCAAATTCAAAAATAATGTCAGGCAATACAGTACAATTATTCTTTTTCTTTTTTCTTTCTTTCTTTTTTTTTTTTTTTTTTTTTTTTTTTTTTTTTTTTTTTTTTTTTGGTACTGGAGATTGAACTCAGGGGCATTCGACCACTGAACCACATCCCCAGCCCTATTTTGTGTTTTATGTAGAGACAGGGTCTCACTGAATTGCTTAGCACCTCACCATTGCTGAGACTGGCTTTGAACTCACATTTCTCCTGTCTCAGCCTCCCTAAGTGCTGGGATTACAGGCTTGCGCCACCACTCCCCGCTCAGTACAATTATTCTGAAGACTGATTCTGGATTCAGGTTTCTTAGATTTAAATCTAAATTCCACTATTTATTAGCTATATCGCCTTGGAAAACCACTTAACTTCCACTTAACCTTTCTACTTCAGTTTTCTCATCTGTAAAATGAAGATGTCAATATGTATATCTTAAATTATTGTAAGGTCAACATGTATATCTTAAATTATTGTAAGAATTAAGGCTGGGGTTGTGGCTGAGTGGTAGAGCACTTGCCTAGCACGCACGAGGCACTGGGTTCGATCCTCAGCACCACATAAAAAAATAAAGGTATTGTGTCCTCTACAACTAAAAAAATTTTTAAATAAAATTATTGTAAGTATTAAATGAACATAGTAAGTGTTCTATCAATGATGGTCTACCATTCATATTCACCTTCAAAAAATACATCTTTAGACAGGCATGGTAGCCTGTGCCTATAGTCCTGGCTTCTTGGGAGGCTGAGGAGGATATCACTTGAGCATGAGTTCAAGACCATCACAGGCAACCCAGAACCAGGCAAGGAGATCACAAATTCAAGGCCATCCTGAGCAACTTAGCAAGACCATGGTACTTAGTTAAGTACCATGGGTTAAATCCTCCGTTAAAGAAAGAACAAATGAACAAACAGAATTCAGTAAGGCAGCAAGACACAGAATTAATAGGTAGAAACTAGTCATTCCCCTGTGTAAGACTACCAGTTAGAATTTCTGATTTAGCAATTACTTTCACAACTTAGAAACTAAAGTTAATAGCAGGAAACCTTATGTTACATTTCATTTGATAAACAGAATAATTCAAATACTTAAAGCTGTTAACAATGCTTACTTTGTTATTTTAAAAGTATTCTTATACAAAATTTCTTATGTATAGCAAATTTTATCCTTTAGAAATAACTTTGAATTATTATGCCTTCTGCTTATTTATCTAAGATTTCAATTTATGCAAAATATTTCTTCTAATATGATGACTGGCCCAAGGTATTTCTTTATTGCATGTATGTGACATGTACATGACTAGTAAAGATAGGGTTGTTGTCATATTGTATTTTACATAATGAAACTTTTCCAGAATATAGGCATGCTGAATCTTGAGAGCTTCTAAATGTTATGAGTACATTTTACTTTTTTCATTTCAAACTGTAGCTCTATCTGTATATGTTGTACAGCTTACATTTGGCTTTAAGTATATCATTCTAGGTATCTAGAAAAGTTTGAATAGGTAGAGGTTACTTCATATTATGTTCACTTGAGAAAATACAAAATAGCAGAAGCTCTCTAGTCCTCTACTGGAAATTACCACACCTTAGAATGCAGTCACCACCATTCTGTGCCTCAGAGGAGACATCTAGTGCTATTATCACTACTTTTAACTTTTATTTCTCCAGTCTCCAAGATACCTATCCCCTACTTAGAAACTGAAGGTTCCAAGCAAGACATCAAAGAGAAGCTAGGTGTGAGAATGAGAACTGCTGTGGGGTACTGAGGATGTAGTGAAGTGGTAGAGCTGCTGTCCAGCAGAGGACAGCCCTGAGTTTAATCCCCAGTACAGTGAAAATAAAAAGAACAAAGAAGGAAAGATAAGAAAAAGTGACCTGCTGTGGGGAAAGGCAGATAAAGCTGGAATGAGTTAGGGGGGAAAAAGTTCTACATATTACCTAAGAATAAAGTCTAAAATCTTTAAGAATATCTTACAAGGCCCTGCCCATAGTATCTCTAGCTTCATTTCACATACCACGTTACGCTTCAGGCATAATGACCTCTCATTAATTCTAAGAAATTATTTCATCATCAGTTAGAATTTTTAAAATTCATTTTCCCCACATCAACCCCAGGCCTCCTCAATCAAAATCTCTGGAGGAGTGAACCAGAAATCTGTATTGTTTGTTTGGTTTTTGGTTGTTTTTTTTTTTGTTTTTTTTTTTAACAAAAGAATCAGGATATGTGAGGAACCTTCCATGGGGAAGCATTCTCTGACTTCACCTAGGTACATCTATTCTTAAGTCTCCATAGTTAGCACTCCGGACTTAGCCCTCCCTCATCACACTTGTTAATAGTTTACCTCAATACCTATCTTCTCTGCAGGATGGGAAGTTCCTTCTGAGCTTTGCCTGTGGTCCTTACTGCCTGCATCTCCAGAATCACACTCTACTTTTCATCAACACTTCTCTGTACACCGTAATGACTATATCTACTGTATCTCTGGCCCTTTAACAACTCCATGGGTTGGGTAAATGGGAAGCACAAGAAGGATGAAAGTGAGGCCAGTGTTTTTATTTCTCTGGCTCTGTCAGAAACTGTGGAAACTATCAAAGCTACTTCTTAGGGTCCTGGTACTTTTCCTTCCCGTGTCCTTAAGGCCTAAGTAATAACAACCCTACCTGTTAAGTAGCTCCAAGGGTAATAATACACTATCTTCTGCTGATTCCATTGATCAGGCTCACACATTTATTTTTAAAAATCTCTTCATTAACCATCCTTCAATTAACCCTTGAGTGTGCTACTTCCTACAATGTCTATTCAAAGACACGCTAAGCTCCATGAAAGATACTCTATATAGTATGGCAATTTCTGCAATAGAGTTGAGAATGTATACCCAGTGGTAAGTACAGTGCTTCCTACAAAAGTAAGTCTTCTATAAATGTTTGTGGAATATATGAATGACCCCCAAGAAGGTTTAAGAATTTCTGGGTAATATGGATCCATTGCAGTCAACCAAAAACAAAAACAAAAAACAGCTTGGGAGTCACACAAACCTGTGCTGAGTTCAGCTCTGCATAACTAAAGTTAACCTGTATTAGTTACAACTTACAGAGTTGGCATAAAAATAAATTAAAAAACATCTAGCAGATAATGGTCTAAATTGCAATCACCTCCAATCCCTGAATTCCATTTTCAAGATTTCTGGCAAGAATCATACAAAATGACTCAAAAATCACTTCTCAATTACATAAAACTTTCCTTTAAAATGACTTATAAAAAATAACACAAGATAAAATAATTTTGAGACAAGCAAAATGCAAACACAGACATCTAAGATGATACAAAAATGAAATGGAGATTTAAAAACCCTTATATACCTACTAAGAGTGAAACAGAATCTGAAAAATAGCAAATGTAAATGATCATAAGAAACACCATTTTTGTAAGGTAAAGAGCCCTTTTGGGGCTGGGGTTATGGCGCAGTGGTAGCGTGCTCGCCTAGCATGCGTGAGGCACTGGGTTCGATCCTCAGCACCACATAAAAATGAAATAAAGATATTCTGTATGCCTACAGCTAAAAAATAAATATACATATTTAAAAAAAAAAAAAACAGCCCTTTTGTAATTAATTTGCACATCGCCTCTCTAAAAGCCCAAGGCAGTTCCTGCCCCAAGGGGGTTCCTCTCCCAAATCTTCCACCTGGGAAACAAAGCCTAACCGCTCAGGTTAGCACATCAAAAGAAGACTGCTACTGCCTATCTGCCCCCAATTTTGAAGTGACCAATCCGTAGTTCACCATGCGGTTTGTAGTGGGCTCTATAAAATCCCTTCCAGGCATCCCCTCTCTCTCTCTTTCCTCTTTCCTTCGCTGGGGCGCCCACTCCCCTGAATAAAGGATTTCCTGGCTACACAGAGGTGTCCATGTCTGGCTGGCCGCTACCCTAACAATTTTCATACAATAAAGAGCTGAAAAGAAGCTGGGCATGGTGGCACACACCTGTATTCCCAAAGACTGGACAGGCTAAAACAAAAGGATGTCAAGTTCAAGGACGGCCTCAGCAACTTAGGAACCCATCTCAAAAAATAAAAAAAAGCTGGTGACTGGCTCAGTGGTTAAGTGCCCCTTGGATCCCCAGTACCAAAAAAAAAAGCTAAAATTTCTCTCATAGGTTTCACAGAAAATGACACAAATGCAGTGAGCAACAGTCTCAGAATCTTCTTTATGGTAAAACTAACAAATTATTAATTGTTACCAACAAAAAAAGTTCATACTGAAAAAAATTGTGGGAAGGGGGATTACCAGGGATTGAACTCAGGGCACTCAATTACTGAGCCACAACCCCAGCCCTGTTTTATATTTTATTTAGAGACAGGGTCTGAGTTGCTTAGTACCTCGCTTTTGCTCAGGCTGGCTTTGAATGCATGATCCTCCTATCTCAGCCTCCCAATCCTCTGGGATTACAGGTGTAAGCCACCTTTTAATGACCTGTTTGCACTTACACTGATGGCTGACTTCAACAAAAACAATTCAATGAGGTGCTATAACAGACATGATAAAAATAAAGGCTCTGCATTTATAAGCTCTGCCACTTAATATGAAGTAGTTTTGGACAACATACTTAACCTATCAAAACCACAACCCTAACCCCCCAAAATGAGATACACTGCTTCAAATAAAGTATTCAATAATTATTAATTAGTATTGCTAAAAGTCAACTGTATTTAATAATTACTAGATTATTGTTGGTATTACTCAAAATCAACTGTATTTAAAATTTATTAAATTATTATTAGTATTACTAAAATCAACTTACATGGAGTACAAATGGAATTTGGCTCAGTCTAACTATAATGAGTTTTCAGATGTCCTGGCTTAACATTAGTAAAGATTCTAAAGCACATAAAACAATGGTTCTCAAACCTTCAATTACCAATGAAGTCTTACAAAACTACAAATAGCTAGCTGCGTGCGGTGGCACAAGCCTGTAACCGTAGTACTTTGGGAGGCTGAGACAGGAGAATCGCGAGTTCAAAGCCAGCCTCAGCAATGGCGAGGCGCTAAGCAACTCAGTGAGACCCTGTCTCTACATAAAACACAAAATAGGGCTGGGGCCGAGGCTCAGTGGCCGAGTACCCCTGAGTTCAATCCCCGGTACGAAAAAAAAAAACCTACAAATTGCTGCTCACCCTATACCTTATACTTAATGAATCAGAAAATCCAGGCCAAATGGGTCAAATACCCAAAGGCAAGTGAGAGTGTTGCTGTTTAAAGTATATAAAATCCACATAATAAAGCATAACTTTTGGACTACTCTAAAATGAATGAAAGAAACAATCAACAATTTGCTCAAGCAAAAAACAATTACAGCAAATAAAAAAGAACTAGTTGCTTAAAACTAATAAAGTCAAAATTGAGATAAAACAAAAATGTGACTTTGATTAACAGAACAACTAAAATTCTACCTACAATATAAATGAATAAATATCAATGCAGCATTTGTAATACTGCGTTACTAAAAAAAAAAATGACAATATTGTCATTATTCTTAGACTAGAACCAAAAAAGGGGATGAAAAAAAAGAGAGCTGGGGATGTGGCTCAGTGATTGAGCACCCTTGAGTCAATCCAATACCAAAAAAAAATCTGTTTTCATTATAATGTTATAAGTGTCTTTATCATTAATTTGATTAATTTCAACTTTTAGCTATATTTTATCTACTTTGATTTCCTTTTCTAATTTATTTTTTTTAATTTGTTTTTAATTACTTTGCTTTTCAGATTGCCTTTTTTTTAAAATTTTTTTCCTGGCCTTCTATAGCTGAAACAACATGAGACCTAACAACATAAGAAAGCTTTCTACCTAGACAATAGCAATGGCTGCCATAATAGGCAGAAGCAAAGGAGATAAGCCAAATGGAATGCCTGTTAGCTGAACGGGTTCTTTAAAAAAGTAAGAGAGCATAATTAACAACTCTTATGCCAACATCAAACATCTCTTCATATAAAAGTGGCTGACAAGTCTAGGGAGAATATCAAATATAAACACAGTACCTTCTTAACATCCCAATTACATTTTTCCTTTTCTTGATACACTAACCACTACCATCAGTATTAGCCTTTATTTTACTAACACATATAGGGTACTATCACAAGAATTTAAGGTGAACATTGATATTTAAAAGTTTAGTGAAGAGACATGTACCTAAAGAGACACAAGTAGACAATATGCACATGAATTGATTCTCAGTATCATGTCATCAGTTAAATGCAAATCAAAACCACAGTAAGGTTAACATTTCCTAACTATGATGGCTATAATAAAAAAGTTGAACAATACAAGGAAAAAATGTTCATAGCAGCATTACTCATAACAGACAAAAGTAGAAACAACCTGAATAAATGGATTAACAAAACGTGCATATGTGTACAATAAAACATTCAGTAATTTTAAAAAGGATGAAGTACTTGTAAATGCTGTAACATGGATGAACCATGAAAACAGTTTGCTAATTGAAACATGCCAGTCAAAGACCACACATTATATAATCCATTAATATGAAATGTCTAGAACAGGTAAATCTATAGAGACCAAAAGATTGGCAGTTTCTAAGGCTAGAGTCAAGGCAGAGGAGGAAATAGGGAATGACTCTTAATGGATACCATTCTTTTCTAGGATGATTAAAGTCACAGTAAAAGATCAGTGGGAGGACAGAAATGAATAGGTGACACAGAGGATTTGAAGTCAAAAAGGTAGGGTTTTTTTTATTGTGGTAAAATACAGAAAACATAAAATTTATCACCTTGACCACTTTTAAGTGTACATACAGTGGCATTAGGTACATTCATATTGTTGCACAGCTATCCCCACCACCCATCTCCAGAATTCTCTTCACCTTGCAAAACTGAAACTACACCCATTAAAGTCTCACTTCTACTCTACAGGCGTCATTTAAGTGTAATCATACAGTATTTGCCTTTTTGTGGTTAGCACCTAGTATAATATCCTCAAGGTTTCTTCATGTTTTGCAGCATGTGACAGAATTTGCTTCCTTTTTAAGGCTGAATAATATTAATTGTGTGTGTGTGTGTGTGTGTGTGTGTGTGTGTACAGATATAACACATTTTGCATACCCACTTATTTGTCCAGGCATATTTAAGTTGCTTCTCTACCTTCTGGCTATCGTGAATAATGCTACTATGAACACAGACGTACCAATATCTCTTTTTTAATATTTTTAGTTGTAGATGGACATGATAATTTCTTATTTTTTTATGTGGTGCTGAGGATCAAACCCAGTGCCTCACATGTGCTAGGTAAGCGCTCTCTACCACTGAGCCACAACTCCAGCCCACAAATATCTCTTTAAAAAGCCTGCCTTCAGGGGCTGGGATTGTAGCTCAGTGGTAGAGCGCTTGCCTTGCATGTGGGAGGCACTGGGTTCGATCCTCAGCACCACATATAAATAAATGAATAAATAAAAGTTAACCAAAAAAAATTTTTTTTAAAAATGTCCTTTAAAAAAAAGAGCCTGCCTTCAGGCTGGGGATATAGCTCAGTTGGTAGAGTACATGCCTCGCATGTACAAAGTCCTGGGTTCAATCCCCAGAACTAAAAAAAAGTAAAGAGCCTGCCTTCAATTATTTTGGGTATACAACCAGAAGTGGATTGATGGATCATATGGTTAATTTTTTGAGGAACCACCATACTGTATTTCACAGCACTACACCATTTTATATCCCTAGCAAGAATATACAAGGGTTCCAATTTCCTCATATACTTTACAACACTTGTTATATCTTCTTGTTTTCATAGTGGCCATAAAAGTAAGGGTGAGGTGATGCACAGGGGATTTTTTAAGGTGGTAAAACTACTCTCTCTATATTAGAATGTTGGAAACATGACATTCATTTGTCAAAACTTACAGAATGTCACAGAATAAAGAATTAACCTTAATGTGTGCAATTTTTTTTTTTTTTGGTACTGGGAATTGAACTCAGGGGTACTCAACCACCGTGCCTGGCTTAATGTGTACAATTTTTAAAAAATCATGTAGGCAGAGGATCCTAAAAAAAAGAATGAGCCGGGCGCAGTGGCACAAGCCTGTAATCCCAGCACTTAGGGAGGCTGAGACAGGAGAATCACCAGTTCAAAGCCAGCCTCAGCAATGGCGAGGCGCTAAGCAACTCAGTGAGACCCTGTCTCTACATAAAACACAAAATAGGGCTGGGGACGTGGCTCAGTGGTCGAGTGCCCCTGAGTTCAATCTCCAGTACCACAAAAAAAAAAAAAAATGCAGACTGATAATAGAAACATCATTATTTTACAAATATTCGAAACCTCAGTAAAGGAGATGAAAAGAAAAAGTGCTAGTTGGGCAGGGTGGCGCAAGCCTGTAATCCCAGCACTTAGGGAGGCTGAGACAGGAGAATCCCTAGTTCAAAGCCAGTCTCAGCAATGGCAAGGTACTAAGTAACTCAGTGAGACCCTGTCTCCACATAAAAAACACAAAGTAGGGCTGGGGATATGGCTCAGTGGTCGAGTAACCCCCTGAGTTCAATTTCTGGTACCAGAAAAAAAAAGTGCTGATCTAATGAAGAATCTAAAACCAAAGGCAAAAAGAATGTACATAATCTCTCTATTCTAATTGATAAAGTTTAAATGCAGGGGTATGGGTTAACAACATTGATATTACTATACATGTATACTGGAAATGAATAAGCAAAAAGATGACAGCTAGAGGAAGTTGTTGGAGAGGAAATTTACAGATAATCAAGGAGGAAGGTCAGAAGGAAATATGTGGTCATGGATTAGATTTGGAGACACCAGTAAGAACTCAGATTTAATATAGATGGTTAGATATAGAAATATTTATAGATATGTATATAAACACATGCTTAAATATACACACATATATTTCTTTGTATTATGAGCAGAAAGGGTCTAAAAGCAATGACATCCTAGCAGCAATGAGTCCCAAATCCTGGTTTCTAATACATTCTCCAATAAAATGAACCAAGACTGGAGAAATGGCTAATTCTAGGACTGGCATACAAAATACACAAAATGAATCTGGAGCATCTTGTAATCCCAGAAAGCAAGAAGGTGCTAAACACACAGACAGTATGTTAAAGGGGCACAGGAGAAAATTGAAAAAGCTCCAACAGCCAAATGTGAAACAATGTGAGTCTCAAAACTAATGAAATATTGAATCGAAAAAAAGTAAAAAATAAACATCTACAAGATCATATTGGGGGGCTGGGATTATGGCGCAGTGGTAGCGTGCTCGCCTAGCACGCATAAGGCACTGGGTTCGATCCTCAGCACCACATAAAAATAAAATAAAGATATTCTGTCACCTACAACTAAAAAATAAACATTAAAAAAAAAAAGATCATATTGGTATAAATATTGATCAAATTAATAAATGGGGCAGACAGTTGCAGTCTTGGTAGTCTTCTATGGCGGTGCTCTCTGAAGCAGGTAAAGTTGCCCAGAGAAGGAGGAAAGTAGTAGAGGCTGACCCTGATCTGGCAAGTCTTTAGATCCCTTGACACAGGAGATTTGAAGGCTGAGAGAAAGACAGCTTCTGATCCCTACAGAAAGAAGAAACAGAAAAACCTCAACATGGAAAATGTCCCCCAGGAAAACAAAGTTGGGGAGCAGGCCCCAGTAAAGAATGAAGCAGCAGCTTGCCCTTTAGAAGGTGGTGAAGGCCAGCAACTTAGAGGAAATATTAGAGAGATTTGGGTTCCACCTGTCTAGAATTTTGGAGAGGATGTGCCAAATAGGCTTGATATGATAGGATAGATGGAGATGTGGATGATATTGAAAGGTCCATGGAGGAGATGAGAGAGCTAAGGAGGAAAATTAGGGAGCTTCAGTTGAAGTACAGTCTTGCATATTCTTATAGGGGAATCCCCTCACCACAATCATCATGATGAGTTTTGCCTTATGCCTTGAACCTTGAGGTTAATAATAAAAATCCTCACCTTTCAAAACTTGTATTTTCTTGTTGTACCCTTAATTGTGAACCTTTTGGTGTTCTGCTGTATTCTGATTGGAGATTTCATTTTGACCTAGTATATAAGTTTCTCAGTCAACAGGGGAATGTCATGAACTCGCATGGGAAAAGATTGATTACATCTTATAAAGTTAATAAAGCAATTTAAGCCGGGCACAGTGGCGCAAGCCTATAATAAACAGGAGAATCACGAGTTCAAAGCCAGCCTCAGCAATGGCAAGGCGCTAAGCAACTCAGTGAGACCCTGTCTCTACATAAAACACAAAATAGAGCTGGGGATGCAGCTCAGTGGTCCAGTGCCCCTGAGTTCAATCTCCAGTACCAAATAAATAAATAAATAAAGCAATTTAAAAAGTAAACTAAATAAATAAATAGGGCAGAAAAGGCAAATCTCTTGTACAAGATTCCAAACAAATTATATAAAGATAACCCCTCCTCCAATGTGGGCTTCACATATTTACTTCCTAAGAAAGAATACAGTATAAAAAGTGGAATGGGGTCAGGCACTGTGGCACATGCTTGTAATCCCAGCGGCTCCGGAGGCTGAGGCAGGACGAGGCACTACAGTGGAAACTTGACAATCACTACTTCAGTCAGGTAACCAAGATCAAAATCAACAATGATCAATTCTGATGATACTATATACCCTGAAATAATGTGATGAAAATAGCACAGTATCTTCCTCCTCAAAAACCATAACCCCCAGGGGCTAGAGTTCTGGCTCAGTGGTAGAGTGCTTGCTTGGCATGCATGAGGCCCTGGGTTCAATCCTCAGCACCACATGTAAATAAATAAAAGATCCACTGAAAATTAAAAAAAAAAAAAAAAACCATAAGCCCAGTCTGATCATGAGGAAACAGACATATTCCAATAGAAGGACATCCTACAACATACCTAACCAATATTCCTCAAAATTCTCAAGGTCATCAAAAACAAGGAAACAGAAAATGCCACAGACAAGAAGTACCTAAGATGACATAATAATTATATGTAAAGTGGAACAGAAAAAGGGAATTAGGTAAAAACTAAGGAAATCTGAATAAACTTGGACTTTTAGTTAATAATGTATCAATATTTGTTGGCTAACTATATTAAACATACCCTTTTTTTTTTTTGGTACCAGGGATTGAACTCAGGGGCACTCAACCACTGAGCCACATCCCCAGTCCTATTTTGTGATTTATGTAGAGACAGGGTCTCACTGAGTTGCTTAGCACCTCGCCATTGCTGAGGCTGGCTTTGAACTGGCGATTCTCCTGTCTCAGCCTCCCAAAGTGCTGGGATTACAGGCGTGAGCCACCGCACCCAGCTAAACATACCATTTTAATGTAAGATATTAATAATAGAGGGCAGGGGTAAGTAATATGGGAACTCTCATCTCTGCACTATCTTCTTAGTTTCTATGTAAATCTAAAATTACTCTAAATAGAAAGTCTATCAATTTAAAGAAAAAAAGAAAAGCAAGTGACAGTAACTCCACACTGATGGCCTCTTACTCTCTGTAGATAAATTTATAGCTTGGAATTATACCTAGGTGACTAAGGAACCCAGACTAAATACAGAAGATTTTTATTGTACCCAATATCCAGGGAAACTTTATAGACACAAAATAAATTGCTAGACTTCTGTTTCAGAACTCTTTCTTCAGTCTCTGAAGTGCCTTCTCATTGGTCTGAGGTCAAATCAAGTCCCCATTAATTATGGATTTTACTAGCTCAAAATACCCAAACATGTTGGCAGGTGCTGTCAGCAAGGAGTAATATGGCAAGAAAACAGTAGTCCAAATATTCCAACTAGGATACACAAACCCTTACCAACAGGCCTCTTGAAACAATGGTGGGCTAAAATAGCTGAAGATCCTATCTCTGCTAAAACACCTGTTGTTACTTATATTTGCCGTCTTTTTATGTTATTATTCAAACATACACACTTTGTCTCTAGAAAGCCATCATTAATTCTTTAAGGACAGAGACCATAAATTCTATGCCCTGGACTACCTTACACCTATTTCCCTTCTTCCTAACAGAATTCTAACTTCTTTAAATTTTTTTGCTACTGGGGATTTAACTCAGGAGCACTTGGCCACTGAGCAACAGCCCCAGCCCCATTTTTTGTGTTATTTAGAGACAGGGTCTCACTGAGTTGCTTAGCACCTTGCCATTGCTGAGGCTGGCTTTGAACTCGTGATCCTCCTGCCTCAGACTCTCAAACCGCTGGGATTACAGGCGTGCATGCACCACTGCAGCTGGCTCAGAATTCTAATTTTGTTCAGGTGGCAATGAGTCCAGCTCTGGACAGTAAGGCCTAAGGGGAAGGTTATGGGGTTTCTGGGAAAGCTTTTTGCACTCCTGATAATGAGACAGGCACAGTCAATAATCCTTTTTCCCTCCTCCACCTTAAATATAGACATCAAGGTTAGAACTACAGTTACCACCTTGTAACCCGCTAAGGGAAAACTAAACCCATACCAATGATAGCTCCAATGATAGCCTTATACAAAACAAACTTTTAAGTCCTAAGAGGAAGCAGCAGGGAAAGCAGAGGTAGAAAGAGAACAATCAAGTTGTGGTATGGTATTGTGTCTCAATACCATAAATAGCAATGTTATATATGTGATCTCAACTGCTGAACTTGCTTTTACCTCAAAAAGACTACGTACACACTCCTCCTTGGCTTTCACAAAAGAACTGGAAAAGAAGTAGGGAAGAAATATCAAGCAAATCCCTTAAAGGGATCAAAAACTTCAAACCCTCCAAACCGTAGGCAGAGCATATCAATTCAGTGTGCCTTAATCTTGATAGACATCTTTCCATGGTTCTGGAATCACAAAATATCAAAGGAAAGCATCTAACAGTATCAAACCAGAAACAAAAAAACCAAAACAAAGAAAAAAAGCAAACTTGGAGGTTATGAATATTATGCAAAGGTAAGAAAACTAAACATAACAAGAAACCTTTTTTTCTTTATTCTTAATTGACAAGTAAAATGTGTATAGTTTACAACATGTTAACATATATAAACACTGTAGAATGGCTAAACCATTGAACATGCGGAGTACCTCACCATTTTTTGTGAGAACACTTAAAAATCTACTCTCTTGGCACTTTTAAAGTATACAATGTTAATAACTGTGGTCACCATGATGTACAGTAGATCTCTCAAATTCATCTCTCCTACTATAAGAGTGGTTCACTTTACCTTTTGCCCAGCACAGTGGCACATGCCTATAATCCCTGTGGCTGGGGAAATTAAAACAGGAGGATCAGAGTTCAAAACCAGCCTCAGCAAAAAGATACTAAGCAATTCAATGAGACCCTGTCTCTAAAAAAAATACAAAATAAGGCTAGGGATATGGCTCAGTGGTTGAGTGCCCAAGTTTAATCCTTGGTACCCGAGACCCGCCCCCACTCCCTTGCTGCTTATTTTAAAAGGAACATATTTTTCTTTTCCTCATCTCCCTCTCCCCCTCCCTAACCTGGGGGCAGGAAACAAGATTATCTTGAGTTAATCTGCACTCCATACTAAAAAGTCACCAGAAGAACTAAGAAGAGACTACCTTGCAAATTAACAAATGAATTTCAACACACCATCAGCGTGCACCTGGGACCCCCTGCCAGGACACACCTGGAATGTAGCCTTTGAATAGCTTCTTTATTTTTTTTGTAATAATTTTTTAGTTGTAGATGGACACAATATCTTTATTTTATTTATTTTTATGTGGTGCTAGGGATCGAACTCAGTGCCTCATGCATGCGAGGCAAGCGCTCTACCAGTGAGCCACAACCCCAGCCCCTGAATAGCTTCTTTAAAAGCCCTGTTTTCCCTGATGGGCAGAATGGCAGCCTCTGGGACAGGAATCCTTGGGTTTCTCCTTTGCCAGCAAAGCAATAAAACTTCCTTTTTCTCAAAACCTTGTATCCTTGTTACTGGATTGGCATGGGAATAAGGACCAAGCTTTCTGTAACACTACCTAATTGAAATTTTGTGTCCTTTGAGAAACACCTCCCCACTCCAACAGTGATCTTTGGTAACTATCATTTTATTCTGTTTTTACAAGTTAAGACTTCTTTACACTCCACACAAAAGTGAGATCATGTGGAATTTGATTTTCTGTGCCTGGCTTATTTCACATAATGTCCTCCAGATTCATCCATGCTGTCCCAAATGACAGGATTTCCTTCTTTCAAAAGGCTGAACGGTATTCCATTCAATTGATGGACACTTAGGTTGATTCTTATTTTAGTCCACTTGTACCACTACAACAAAATACCTGAGACCAAATAATTTATTTAAAAACAAATTTATTTCTCAAAGTTCTGAGGTGGGGAAATCCAAGATTAAGGCATCAGCATAACTGGCATCTCCCAAGGACTGTTCTCTGCTTCTAATATGGCACCTTGTTGCTGTGTCTTCACATGGTAAAATGAGAAAAAGGGATGGAAGGGGTAAACTCTCTCCCATAAGCCCCTTTATAAGGGCTCTAATTATACCAATGAAGGTAGAGTTCTCAGGGCCAAATCACCTTCTAAAGGCCCCACTTAATACTGTTGTATTGGGGGATTAAGTTTTAATGTGAATTTTAGAGGGTACACAAATATTCAAACCACAGGAATTCCAAATCTTAGCTGTAATGCTACAATGAACATGGGAAGCTAGACATCTCTTCAATAAGCTAGATTTCATTTGTTTTAAATATATACCCAGCAATGAAACTGCTGCATCATATGGCAGTTCTACTTTTAATTCTTTAAGGCACCTCTACACTGTTTTACATACTGGCTATACTAATTTACATTCCAACCAATAGTGTGCTGGGGTTCCCTTTTCCCTTTTTTCTAAAGCATCAATGTTTATCTTTCATTTTTTTGATAACAGCCATTGTAACAGGTCATCTTCTTGGGTTTTAATTTGCATTTGAGATGATTAGTGAGGTTAAACATTTTTTCACATACCTGTTGGTCACTCGTATATTTATTAGTTGTTTTTTTTTTTAATTTTTTTTAGTTATACATGGACACAGTGTCTTTATTTTGTTAACTTATTTTTATGTGGCGCTAAGGATCGAACCCAGTACCTCAGACATGCAAGGCAGGCGCTCTGCCACTGAGCCACAACCTCAGCCCTGTTTATTAGTTTTTAATGGTGCTGGAATTGAACACAAGACCTTGTTCATGCTAGGCAAGTGCTATACCAAACTAAGCTATACCCCAGTCCCTGTATGTCTTCTTTTGAATGTCTATTCATGTCCTTTGCCCATTTTTTTAATGTTATTGTCTTTTTATACCTTTATTTTGCTTGTTTATATTTATGTGGTGCTGAGGATCAAACCCAGTGCCTCATGCAAGTGAGGTTTTTCCTTCACTTTGATGTTTCATTTGCTGTGCATAAGGTTTTTAGCTTGATATAAATCCATTTATCTATTTTTGGATTTGTTGCCTATGCTTCTGAGTAACAAAAATCTTTGCCCAGACCAATTCATGGAGCTTTCCCCTGGTTATCTTCTAGTATTTTTACTGTTTCAGGTCTCTAATCCATTTTCAGTTGATTTTTTAATAAGGTGTAAGATGAAGAGCTAATTTTATTCCTTTGCACATGGATATCCACTTTCCCCCCAAAACTTTCCTTGTTCTAGATAAAAAACTAAGAGAATATTATTGCTCCAAAATGCAAGTATAAGATACTACTTCAAACATACATTCAGAAAACAAAATAATAAAACCAACTTAGATGTTAAAAATATATTAGCAAAAATCTTAAATTCAACATCAGAACCTCCTGTTTCCAGGCATAACAATCTAGGTTATCAATTACCACTATTCCACTTTATTAAAACTGGAATATATATAAAATATATTTCAAAAAAGGTAAAACTAAGACAAGCCAAAATAATAAGGAATTGCAAGGTCACAGTAAAACAAACAAAAAAAAGACTCCAGAAAGGTATAAAAGCCCACAAACAGCCAGGCGCGGTGGCGCACACCTGTAATCCTAGCACTCTGGGAGGCTGAGACAAGAGAATTGCAAGTTCAAAGCCAGCTTCAGCAATGGTGAGGCACTAAGCAAGTCAGTGAGACCCTGTCTCTACATAAAACACAAAATAGGGCTGGGGTGTGGCTCAGTGGTTGAGTACTCTTGAGTTTAATCCCCGGTACCAAAGAAAAAAAACCCACAAACTGCTTCTTCCCTAAAATGTTTGCCAATCCCCAAAAACTAGATCTTTGTTTTGATAACACAACAAGAGATATGGGGACAGAAATCACAATGCAACAACCACACAACCGAATTTCAAGCTTTAAAATTGGTTTAAGGTAGGCCCAGACTAGTAGTTACCCCAAGTACAAAGTAGAAGAAAATATAAACTTTATACATACAATAAAATACACAACTAACCACAGAGATCCACAGACTTCATGTTAAATGGAAAGTCACATGCAGGAGTATATATTGTGGGATATAATTTATATGAAGTTAAAATCTAGTTCATCCTGATATAAATCAGAATTGTTGTTACCTTTGAGAAAGATATTTAATTGAGATAGCATATGGAAGTTTCTGTATCTTGATCTTGGCGGGAGTTACATGAGTATACTCATTAAAAAAAACCCTTAAGTGCTCACTTCAGCAGCACATACACTAAAATTGGAATGATACAGAGAAGATTCACATGGCCCCTGAGCAAGGATGACATGTAAATTCATGAAGCATACCATATATATATTTTTTGGTACCAGGAATTGACTGGTATTTGACCACTGAGCCACATTCTCAGCCTTATTTTGTGTTTTATTTAGAGACAGGGTCTCACTGAGTTGCTGAGCACCTTGCTGTTACTAAGGCTGCCTTTGAACTCACAATTCTCCTGTCTCAGCCTCCCAAAGTGCTGAGATTACAGGCACATGCCACCGCGCCAGTTATGAAGCATCCATTTTTAAAGAAGAATGAAATTATGGCATTTGCCCGTAAATGGATGGAACTGAGAATATCATGCTAAGTGAAATAGGCCAATCTCAAAAAAACCAAAGACCAAATGTTCTCTCTGATATGTGGATGCTAACCCACAACAGAGCAGAGTAGAGAAGGGAAGAATAGAAGTTCATTGGATTAGACAAAAGGGAATGAAGGGAAGGGAGCGGGGATGAGAATGGGAAAGACAATAGAATGAATTAGACATAACTTTCCTTTGCTCATATATGAATACATGACCAGTGTAACTCCACATTATGTACAACCACAAGAATGGGATCCTTGCCGGGCGCGGTGGCGCAAGCCTGTAATCCCAGCACTTAGGGAGGCTGAGGCAGGAGAACTGCGAGTTCAAAGCCAGCCTCAGCAATGGCAAGGTGCTAAGCAACTCAGTGAGACCCTGTCTCTACATAAAACACAAAAAAATAAGGCTGGGGTTGTGGCTCAGTGGTCGAGTACCCCTGATTTCAATCTCCAGTACCAAAAAAAAAAAAAAAAAAAAAGAATGGGATCATGATTGGAATGGGTTGTATTCCATATACATATAATATGTCAAAATATATTCTACTGTCATGTATATCTGAAAACAACAAATAAAATAGAAAAACTGAAAAAAATGTACTTAAACTAAAGGACATTTTATAGTTAGAAAATATTTAACCATAAGTATGTACAATTATGCATCAATTAAAAATAAATGTTCAAAATATAAAATTGCATGATCTCAAAAAAAATCCTTAACCTGTACATATTAGATTTGCATTCTTTATGAATGTTACACCTTATGAAACTTTAAAAATGAAGGTGAAATTAAGGAAATTTTCAGATAAAAAAACTAATACTAATTATATTAATTATAGTCAGCGTTGGCAAAGAGTAAAGAATGTTAATTTAGTTTATAATCTAGGTTAGTACAAAAGTTTGAGTCAAAAGCAATGGTTTCTTTTTTTTTGGTACTGGGGATTGAACTCAGGGGCACTCGACCACTGAACCACATCCCCAGGCCTATTTTGTGTTTTATGTAGAGACAGGGTCTCACTGAGTTGCTTAGCACCTCGCCATTCTCCTGTCTTAGCCTCCCTAACTGCTGGGATTACAGGCTTGCTCCACCATGCATAGCCCAAAAACAATAGATTCTGTAGTTTTTTTAAAAGCTATTTACTACAGCTATTCTACTTCAATGATTTTGATTTTTATAATTTA